>JACEIK010001864.1:167099-179539 GCA_018107945.1 Datura stramonium
GTACTGAATAAATAAAAATGAACGAGCGAAGCACGATGTGAAGAGACAAAAAGTCAAAACTAGTAGTGCTTTGTGTTAGGTTAAATTAGTAGCAAGGGAAAGTGGGGTTTACATAGGGAACATGATTCCATGTGCTAGGAAATTGTGCATCCTAGATTTCATGTACTCTTGCTTCTTTAATTACTCTCTCCATTTATTTTTATTTGTCTGATATTTTAAAAAAAAAAATTATTTGTTATTTTTAACGTATTAAGAAAAAATAATTTTTTTTTCTGTTTCTGGTTTATTTCGAGCATTAATTACTTATTTGTTAAATTATTTTTATACCCTATATTATCGTATTGTTTTTAAGAGACGTATAAAGTTTAAAGTGAACACGTAAAAACAATCGGAGAGAGCAATAATGCTAACACAGAACATTGGACTCTGTCTAATCTCTACATAGTTCTCTAGCTAACCTCAGTATCCAAGAGCTTACCCTTGCATGTTGACCTCTTTCTCGATAGATGGCTCAATGATAAAAAAGAAAGTGTATCGCATAAATAAAATAGCGGGTAATTTACATTGTTTTTTTAGGCACATTTATTCAGTTCTTTTCTATATTTCTGTTATAACACAAGTTTAAATAGTCACTTTTAACAATTGCTAGTAAATATTTAGTCATCGTCAAAAAAGTTTATTAATAATTTTCTTATACGAAAAAATCTCCAATTATAAACTTCAGGAGGTTTATTTTGAGGATTGACATGTACAATTCAAAGAACGATTCATGAGATTTAAAAATTTGTCCAAGTTTTAAACTTTATAAATTATTTTTAAATATGAATCCTTATACATTTAAAATGTAGGAATAAATCTTTAAAAGTTCTTTTATGTTTTATGTAAGGGTGTACTTGTTTAAATTATTTCCGTATTAGAGTGGGGCTATTTTATCTATTACATGTCAAGCGATGCTTAAAATTCGTAGCAATTAAATTTATACCTAGTGAAATATAAGTTTTTTATAAATTTAAATTATGTCCGGACATAAATTTTGAAATATTATAATAAAAAAATATAAATTTATATCTTGTGAAAAATTATTTTTTATCAGAGGTATAAATTAAAGAGAAACACAAAATGAGGACTAAATTCAAATGAATCACTATTATATAATGAAGGCCCACTACTTGGATAATTGTGGTGTCGGAATTAGATTACACGCTATCTCCCACCATCACAGGTATCAAATAACTCTATCCATCAAGCTTCAATAGATTGGGAGAGATCACCTAATATTTTTACTTTCAAATACCATACTATGGATTACACACTTGGTTCAGGCATAAATTATGTTTGGTATTCTGAAATTTTTACAATGTACAATGTATGCCGGGGAGAAAAACTAAGAAGAAATACAATGAAATGAATTTACTTGAGAAAGAAAAACACCAGTAAAACTAGTCATCTTCATCTTCATCTTCATCTTCTTCATCAGCACCAACATCATCACCTATGTCTTCCAGCAATTTATCTACATCTTCACCTAGCTCTCTCAGCCTAGTGCTAAGTTTGTCCACTTTGCTCTGTTCTTGTCCAAGGCACACAAGCAAATCATTCAATTCAGCTTCACTCTCCTTCAGAGCTTCTTCTCTTGCTTCTTCCTTTAACGCCTCGATGTCTCCGCTCTTCAAAGCTTTTACTTCTTTTTCTAGTTGGAAGTTGGCTTGTTCCAGACTGTTGTATGCATCAGACAAGCTCTTAAGATCAGATTCCGTCTTCCCAGCTAAGTTTTTGTACGTTGAAGCTTCCGATTCAGCCTTGGCCTTATCTGCCTTTAGGGTCTCTATACGTTGATAAGCCTCTTGAAGATCTCTACGCATAGTCTCCAGTTGAACTCTGTCTGAACCCCCACTGACTTTGCGCTCAAGGGGGGATGAGTTGTTCCCACCAGTTTTGGCCAGATCCTCAGCTAAAGTGGCATTGCGACTCAAAAGATCCTTTTGTGCAGAAAATGGAGCAGGTGAAAAACGGGGCAGGTGAATATTGTCGGACGGTATGAAACAAAAGGGAAGGAGGACGTGTATACATGCATCCAAACTACCCAGAAAACAAAAAAGTAGGCTGCTCAAAGTATGAATTGCTAGTTTTCATAGTGTCTGCCAGGTCACATTGGAGGATAGGTGCACAGGAACTCGGAAGTATAAAGAGCAAATTACTCGACTAAGATTCAACAACTTTTAGCAACATGACTAGCATTCATTTTGCAAATTTAACACAATAGTTTATGAGTGGAGAGAGGCAGTGCTTTTAAAACAGTGCAGACTCCAAAAGGGCTCATTAAGAAGCAAAGTTTTACTTTTAGAAAAAGGATATAATGAGAACTATACTAGTCAGGAATCACAAAGGTAATAGACCAACTAACTGAGGTACCTAGAGGTCCATTTTAGTATATAATTGTCCTACAAGTAAGTTTACCTTCTAAAGCTTATCAAAAGATAAGGTAGTTTACCTTTCTTAAGTTGTCATGCTGCAAGTTTTAATCATATCGAATAAAGATGACTGAAAAATTTAAAAGAATTGCCACGACAGTTTTTCTCAAGTGGATTAAGTTTTTTCTGAAATAGAATTCTTAAGTGGATTAGGTATCACCGGCTTTCTTTTATGCGAATTTTGTCCAGCAGCTGAGACCCTAACTGTGCATACAAAACTAAATTCAGATGTAAAAATAGCGAGACACAAATAATTCTAAGCTTGTATTTAATGGAGAAAGTGCATCTATTAGGAACATAATTTATCCAAAAAGTCCTTACCTGTATCTCATGGCATTGCTTCTCCACAAAAGTCTTCAGCCGCTTGATATAGTCAACATTGTTCTCCCCACTCCTTTGTTCAAGCTCTGCTGGTACCACGGTTACCTGGTTCTTTGGGCTGCTGTAAGTTTCTACTATCTTTTCTCTAATATCAGCCTCTAAGCGCTTCAAAAAATAGACGAATGGAGAATCAAATACTGATGTAAGCATAGGATGCTCATTCTTCTGATCAGATGATTCATTTCCGCCATCTTCAATCTCAGACATACTAGCAGCGGTAGATCTTGTCAATGGTTTACGTGGCAAAAATGGCTTAGCAGATGTGAAAAGAGAGCTTTTCTGCATATCGTCAAACTTCAAAAAGTACGATGTAAGCCCAACTTTTTGGCTTATGGCATCAACTATGCTAAATGCATCCTTTCCACTAACATTGCTTTTGTTGTAGATTGCACATTCCCCTAATAGTACTGCAGCCAATCCCCTTACACAAACAGTTGTGGTAGGATTCGAGACCAGCTCCAGCAAATACGTTAGGTGAGGACGTGAATCCAGGAAACATTGCACCGCATTTGGACAATCGGAAAGCCAAATAATTAGCAGTTTCAGGATAATGGGCTGAACAAACGCATTCTCAGATGTGCTTGATTTTCCATCTTTACTTTTCATAGAAGAGGCAAGAGCCAGATACTTCACCATACGGTGTAACAAAGGCTCCGGGCCTCCTAGAGTGGGCATAGGCGCTTCAAGTTCAATTTGCAGAACCTGCAATTCACTTATATGTTATAACACAAGAATAAGGTAGACAACTTCTGTATTTTATAATTCTTATCACAGAAACAGCAGTGCAGTCCAGCATGACTGCTGTCCTGAATATAAGGTGTATCTTGTTGTATCTATAAAACACAAGTGAATTCTAGCTCCACAACACATAATAGTTTAGAGTGCACACGAATATTGAAAGAAACAAAAACAATATAGGGTGCAGAAGAAACTACTCACAACAGCGCTCCAAATGAAAAACCTTTGATCTTTTTGTTCATGTGTGTAAAAAACTTATTTTACCCAGATTAAGGAAAACATCTCTGGATGGTGTGAAGAACTTTACTTACCTTTTCCTTGCATTGATTATTACCCTTGATGACATGCGAAAGAACACTGGCAGCTCTAGAACAAGTCTGCATATTAAAAATTAACATGCTGAGGTCTATGACAACATGACAATCAATGCTCCAAAGATACTTATTAATTCCTGAATCAATAGATATGTCATGACAGAAGGCGAAGCACCAAGATTTCAAAGTCTTTTGAGACAATTATTCAACACATATTTAGTGCCAAGTAAACAAGGATTTTGCTTTCTTTCTTCAGAAATAACGTGACATATTTTAAGTATTCCATGATCCATGAGCCGGTGGGAAGTGCGTTTAGGGGTTCTGGCCAAGAAAAGATGATTGGAAGCATGTAGAGAATCTAAAATGTGCAATACTCTTGTGAACATCAGATATAAAAACCAATCCCAGAAATAATGATAATGAAGTAAATGATAATAGATTCAAGAAAAATAACAGGTCAATTTTCACCTCTCACACAATTTTCTAATTCTCATGGATAATGAAATCAGGAAATTGGAAAAAGTGGGTGTTGGGAACAGGACAAACAATTGTATAGACTTTAAACTAAACATGTGATGCCTTTCAAAATACAAGCTCCATTTTGACTAGAAAGAACATTAAGAGCAACTATGTTTGGATAGCCTATTACATTAAGTTAGGTGAATAAGCATTTAAAATGATGGTTTAAAATGTGCGAAAATGAATTTGTTACCTTAGAGAACATTAGATCAAGATTGAAATAATATATATCCCCTCACAAAATTAAAAATAAAAGAAAAATCCCCACACAAAATTTACGGACTAAATTACTATCCTTTTGTTTACAATCTGATATAATCTTTTTTCTAATAAGTATTTGATATCATCTTTTTTCTATATACAACCCAGTAAAAATGATTTCTAGAATCTGTATTAATTTACTATGTCCTTCACAAGGTAGGGGTAAGGCTGCGTACACACCACCCTCCCCAGACCCCACTTGTGGGATTACACTGCATATGTTGTTGTTGTTAATTTACTATATTTAACCTTCTACAACATAAGAAGTATATCGCAAGCAAATATAACTTAGGTTAGGTAACCCTTGCCAATTGTTTCTCTTCCATGAACTGAACGATTATGTATCAGGAATCACGGGTACTGGATGAGTCCAGGGTCCTCAAATAATAGTCTTGCAGATGTGAAAAACTATAAACTAATAAATATCAAGCATTAAAGTGTCTAATTTGAAACTTTTTAAATAACGAAGTGTCTATTTAATTTTCAGAGAACCACCAAGAAAGTGTATAAAACCTAAGGCATTACCTCAAGATCACCATCGTTTTCACCTGTTGTAAGACCATGTAGAAGCATGCTGCCAAAAAAAAGAAGAGAAAAACAGAGATGGGAACCTGAGATGTGAAAGTAATTTTGAAGCAAATTAAAGTGTTCCTTTTCTTTATCTTTATTTTTAATTGTGACTGTTTTACGCGTATTTATGGGATGATCAGGGGTAATTAATGGACACCTCATTCAATGAGAAGACATTGCGAATACTTTAAAAGAAAAACTTTCAACAGCATAGATTACCTTCCAAATGACATGTTAATATCCTCCTCAACAGGGGCATGAATCATTGACTGTGGCTGCAGAATTAGTGTAGATGCTAACATTGTCTGGCCATCCGGATTTTGCTGCACCGATCACACAAAACATGCTAAAAAAATGGCACATTTCAAGAAAGCATAATGCACTACTAAAGACCAACAAAGAAGACAGTAAAGGCAGCTCTGTTGAACAATATCTAACATCATTCTGAAAGCGTAACATACAACTTCTTGAAATATCTAATCATTAAGCAGGAACTCAGTTAAGATGCCAACCTGACAGAAGTTGTTAAAAAGATAGTCAGCTGCCATGAATTCTTGCTTACTAGAAGTGCGCAAAAGTATCCGGAGCACAGAATTCAAAGCAGGCTCTAAATCTGGTTCCTCTCCGAGCCTTTTGCTTGCAAGTTCTTCGAGATTCTTGGGGTGATTCGCAATCAGATCACCAATGCAATGAAGTGCCTGACATTGACAAAAGCCGTTTTGAAGATAGTTACAAGAATCCACTTGCTATAGCAGCATCTACACTGAACAATGTTCACTACATTATAATGTAAGTGGAATTCGAAGTAGAAAAGTCCTAGTAACCAGCATATCTCCTCACCCCCTTACACTCTCTTTACTTTATTTTGCCTAACCAACTATAGAGAATTCAGAAAGAAACCATGAAAGTTGACTAATTAGAAAAGAAAGTCCTCTACTTGAAGGCATCAAGAACTAGTCAACTCACCGTACAGCGCACTGGAACTGGAGCCCATTGGCTTTCAACTCCTAACATGAAGAGATGGTCCAAGACCTTTTTCTATAATATCAATCAGATAAATTAGGAAGGCGATGTGATAATCCAAACATAAGCAGTTCTCACATTGATGTAACGAACAAACCTGAACCAAGACTGTTTTATTAGTCAGCTTATTTGAATCTCTGCCAGGATCAGTTTCTGGGCCACCCATGATTAGCAAATTAATGGTTTCTAGCACACTGAGTAGATTTATTGTCTACTGGCAATCATTTAAGACAAAGAAATGAGAAAAGACCAGTAAGGCTTAGGTACATGAGAAATCAAATCAGCAGCACATTTAATACATATATATAAAATGAAAGAAGAAAACAAATGGTTTATGGGCTTAACCTTCTGTTGTGTAAATCTGTAGGTCGTCCCTCTCAGCTTCAGAATTGATAGCAACTGATCAAAGCCCATCGTCTCTCTAAGTAATACCTGCAATGGTTTCACAGTAAGTACTAGGAAAATTAAAATTATATGAGTAATGAACATTGGGGAGGCACCCAAGCAGAAACCTGATTTGATGCACTATTACGGAGGAGATTGTTCAGCAGTTCAAGACAGTCCTGAAGAATTCCCAAAGTAAAAGCGACAAAAGGTTTCAGTTAAATGTTCAATAACAATGCAGTGATCAGAAATAAGTTAATATTACTATCCCACATTTTCTAGGAACCAAGATGCTAGTGCACTTGTAACACATATATAGCAATTTCTAGAAACCATGAATTACAAATATTTACAATAAAGAATGATGATGATTGAATGCCAGAAATAGGTAAGAACATGATGAAAGTTCTGCTCAGATAATGAATGGAAAAAGTAAAAAGGCAAGATAATGACAGACTACACAAGTTCAAAACCTTTGAACAAACTCCAGCATGATTAGCCAATATCAAGAGTTGCCTAGTTACAAAATATATATACCAAAATCAGCATGAATTTAAGTGAAGAACCCAAAATATTTCAATGACAGTTGAAGTGAGTTGAGCACATGATGACTGAAAAATCATTTTTTACAGGTCCTTCTAGAAAAATCGCTGGAATTCTTTTTTTAATGAGGGGATGGGAATGCAATATCAGAGTCATCTAAGTTTTCCAATCTATTCAACGATAACATTTTAGACTTAAGCTTTAGATTACTTGTCCAAACCTGCACAACAACTCCTCCTTCTGAACCTCCCTCCTCTTTTATAATGCTAAATATCTTTTCAAAAGCACCTTCAAAGACCACAATCTTTTGAATTTCCTGTAGATTTTAAAGGAGTTAGCCAAATGATAGCATCAAGTAAAATTTGAGGATAGAATATTTTTAGAACAGGGGGAGGCAGCCACCAAGGAAAGGAAGCAGCACTCACTTCAGCCTCACGGGTCAAGTATGTCAGAAGTAACAATGCCTCATTTCGTATGACCTTCAAGACATGCCAAAGTTAGAATCCCACGAAGACAAAGAGCATAATAATTTTATCATTTCCAGTTCATACCTCACGATCCATAAGCATATCCATCAGCCGGGTGATACCACGGGGAATGCTAAGAATAGCTTCCTGTAACCTGAATATTATTTCAGCATTTCGTCTCCTCAAATGGATTTAGAAAAAGTACTTGAAACAATATACAGTGAAAGTACTAAAGATACCTTTGTGGAGAATTAGTTAGGAGGGCCGTCAAAAGTTGAAGTGTATAATATCGTACGTAGAAATCCTCCTCTGACTGCCAGAGTATTAGATCAGCCAATTGCGAAGAGATTACTCACTATACAACTAAAACAAGCAAGAATAATAACAATAAAATGCTTACCAACAAACTTAAGAGAAGAGAGATATTATCTACTTCTCTAGAAAGCAAGTCACTATTCATCAAAGTTGGCTGAACCTCATTTGCAGGCCCTTTTGCATGATCAATTGGAGTTAAAGCGCTCACAAGAGTTTCCAGAGCCCCCCTGACCTTCAAGCACCCAATATGAGTAATTTTTAGTACTAAGTGAGACGAGGAAGGTAATAATGTTGCATAAAATGTACATTAATTGACGAAAAGGGAAGATTTTGTCATTTGCCACCAATGGAAATAGAGGATTTTAGTAAAAAGTTGTTGCTGTGTATTTATTTAGTGATAAAGTAAGAAGTAGCAGGCATTATCATGCACGGATCAACAAAAATCACAAAATGCACTAGATCCTTCAAAAGTAAATACCTTGTAGTCCCGAACTGTAAAAGAAAAAAGAAAGGGTTCCGCCAACATTGCTGAGATAGTTGCATTAATGTTTTAGTTGGAGATAGTGTCTAACAAGCATTGTTCTTTACCAGCAGAAGACCACACAGTTTGATCGATTAACAATAGAAAAATTAGTCCATAGTAACAGTGAAAAAGATCTCAATGATATTAGGAATTTGAAAATTATTGTAACTGTACTTCTCTGATTGGCTGTTGGCCTAGGAAACTGATACGGAAAGTCAAAATGCCATATAAAGTTGCTTGCTTTACATGGTTGTTGGCAAAAGAGGCAGTTTTGAAACAGGACAGGCTTATCAAGAGGGAATACCAATTGTTCTACAGATGTTACTTATGTGGAGAGGAGGCAGAAATAATCAATCTCCTTTTGCATTGTAAGAAGACAGAAACATGTGGGCTATGCCAGTCAGAATAACTGAAGTTCTAGCATGTTGGAACAGAAATGATAATCTCCCCAACCCAAAAGAGAGATGGAGAATTGTCCCAACTTGTATTTGGTGGACAATTTAGAAAGAAAGTAATCAAAGGTGCTTTGAAGATAAATGCAGTAATACACAGAAGCTGAAGATGAAGTGTCCAGTCTTTTTCTATTTTTGGTGTAAACAAGAGTACCTAGAAGATCTTGAATCTATTTTTGATGTATTAGAATCCTTGTAAGAAGACAAAGGATTGAAATCCTTCCTGTACTCCAAATCGCAATTACGGGTGACTGCACGTGTTTTGTGTGCTATCTGTTTTATATATATGCAACTTATGTTACCTTCTCCCAAAAAAACTGTAGTTCTCAAAGTTTTCCTTCCCGATGGTTAGTCTCCTCAGGACAAAACCTAATATTAGTAGTAATTCTTAAAAAAAGAAACAAAAACTGAAGGGGGAAAAGGAAAGATCTTAAATAGTAGCCAGCACATAAATTACTATAACACGTGTTTTTTCCCTTAAAACCAGTAAAGAAACATGTGTCCACAAGAGATAATCACCAGCAGAGTAGGTAATGAAACTTAATTACCAACAACATTGACCACATTAGTCTTTGACAGAAATAGTATTGACTTCACTCTGACCATCAATATGTTCACTCAAGTCAAATTTACAGCGATCATTGGTATCACACAAGCAATAAAGCATCCAATTAGCTAGCACTACATACCAGACATCATGAAAAGACAACAAGTTTCTATAAACATATAGCTTGAACTTTCATGCCAATAACACACAGAATGCATAAACCCCACACTAAAATAACATTAACATATCTTAGTTTTCAAATTGACAACAAAGCAATTCTACCATCTCAACATCATCACGCTCCTCCTTTAAGACGCTCAATATCACTGGAAATCCTGCAAGAAATAAAAAATTTAATAAACATCATTATATGATGGTGAGGAAAAATAGGAATGGAATTCGCAAGCAGATAACAAGATATAGACACTAACCCATTGCTCCAAAGGCCATTTGTCCAGCACGACTTTCAGAGACAACAGATTGAAGTTCAAGCATAGCAGCTCTCCTGTCCTCAGCCAGCACACCGTTGCTAATCCGGTCAAGCAAGCGTTCGACATAGCTATTGGTAAAAACAACAAACTAGATTAATATTTAATCAACATGCTAGACAAGTTGGACTAGACTGCAACATGAAAATTGTGTTGTCCTAACTTAAAACAGCAAATAGCAGCACAAGATAATCAGCTGAACAATCTAAGGAAAAAACTTAATTTCCAGGATCAAAATGTCTTGAACATATCCCAATTCTAGCAAGAAGACATTTCTTCTAACCATACAGGAAATATGAGTACTGCACACAACCTCTACCAAGGGCTCACATTTGATGGATGCTATAAACACTTGACTCATCAAGAAATATGATTAAAAAAAGTATTTTCCTGAATTCAAAGTGAATAAATACAAACCGGAATCTATCTTCCTGCCAGGAAATGCATTTATGTTATTATCTTTTCTTTGTAAGGTTACTAGTTTTAAAAGAGTTTTTCTTGATAACCAAGAAATCCTCGAAGACGAGTGGCGCACAGCTTGAAACTCGAAGGTTAATGGGTCCGTTCCTCTACCTTTCTTCACTTATTTACCAAGCATTTGTTGAGGACTTCTCACCACTAAACCAAAGTCCTGGAGATTTATTTTTCTTATTATTTTCTATTGAGAGGGGGACGGGAAGAGATGGGATCCTCATAAAACCATGCCTTATCTTTCAACACTTATTGACAAAGAGATTCTCCCACATGTGGATTCATCATTAATTAAGGGGGTAATGTTGCTTCAACCCCAAGGGATCCACTTAGTTGTCAAATCCATCCAAAAACCAAAGGTCTAATATCAAACCCCGCTTCTAATATGCCTTGGTGCCAAATATGTCCTATGTACATATGTTGTTAGAGTCTCAGGGTATGAGTTGTCATATCCTTTAAAAGCCGTAGGCAATATTCATCTTATGAGCTAGCTTCTGAAATGAAGTTAGATCCATGGAAAATTTCCTTAACATGGTATTAGATCCAAAGCTAGCCATGTTATTGCGTTTCCCAATGTTGGGAACTCCGATGACATTATTCATGCTTTAGTTAGGGAAGCCTAAGCGTGCCAGAGGGTGTTAGAGTCCCATATTGATTGAGGGTATAAGCTTTTATCTTCTATTATCTCATGAGCAAGCTTTTTAGGTTAAGTCAGGTCCAAGGTCAAATATATATATATATTGCAAATACATATGCACAATAACACACATATATTTGTGCCTCTGTGTGTGAAACAAGAATCAAGAATTGACTATGTCAATACTATTGAACTCTACAACAACAACGTACTCATTGTAATCACACAAGTGGAGTCTGGGAGGGTAGGATGTACGCAGACATTACCCCTACCTTTGTGAGGTAGAGAGGTTGTTTTCGATAGACCCTCGATTCAAAAAAAGTGAAAACAAAACATTATTGAAAAGAAAATAACGGCAGCTAAATATCAAGATGAACAATGCAAAAGGAGCAACAAATAATAGTAAAAAATAGAAGAAAACATACAATGTGAATACTAACTAAAACTACTAAATAAGGAGAAGATGAGCATAAGAGACTAGCCCCCTGCCTCTCCCACATAAAAGTACAACAACACTCCATTGCCTACTACTCTTCTATCCAACACTCCATTGCCTACTCTCTTCTATCCAACATTCCATTGCCTATTACTCTTCTATCCAACACTCCATTGCCTACTACTATTCTATCCAACACTCCATTGCCTACTACTCTTCTATCCAACACTCCATTGCCTACTACTCTTCTATCCAACACTTCATTACCTACTACTCTTCTATCCTAATTCTCAACATTCATGTCATCCTATCTAGAGTCATGTCTTCAGTAAGCTGTACACATGTTATGTCCTCGGCAAGCTATACACGTGTCATGTCCTCGGCAAGCTGTACACGTGTCATGTCCTCGGCAAGCTGTAGACGTGTCATTTCCTATCTAATCACCTCCCCCAATTCTTCTTCGTCCTACCTCTACCTCAAGCCAACCTCTCACCTCATTACTGTGCATCCGTGCACCTCCTCTTCACATGCCCGAACCATCTCAGTTTCGCTTCCCACATACATTTTTTCCACTATGGAGGCCACTCGCACCATGTCATGTATAACTTCATTCCCAAACCTATCTCACCTAGTATGCAAACACATCCATTTGAGCATCCTCATCTCCGCTTACTTCATCTTCTGAACGTGAGCGTTCTTAACTGGCTAGCACTCTATCCCATACGACAATATAAGTTAACCACTACTCTGTAGAATTTACCTTTAAGCATTGGTGACACATTCTTATCCCTATCGAAGTAGGTTGTGTAGCTACTAGAAAGATAGAAGGGTATAGGCTTAGGGTGCCTTACCTATTAAGTCTTTTATGGGTCATCTAGTTCGGAATCACTCAATACTTTT
>JACEIK010001865.1:0-68849 GCA_018107945.1 Datura stramonium
AAGAAGAGAATAAAAAAATATTTTTCAAAAAACATTTTCCTCCATACTGAACACAACCTTTATATTGAACCGTTTTCAATACATCCAAATTTAACCCAACCGCCCATTTGTCACCCCACTTACAAGTATAAGAATTGTTTCTTGCTTTTAGTTTCTTAATCTCTGCGGACGAAAAAACTAAACTTGGGAAACTCTTATAATATTCGTTCAAGGCTTCATTCACTAAGAGCACTCTTTATCATCATTCTCTGATGTAATACTTTGATCCGACTTTTCATTTCTCAAGTGTACTGAAGAAATGTCTTTCTTAACTTTTATTACAATGTATGTTGGAGAATGAAGAAAGTTAATGGGATAAAAGGGCAGCTGCATCCCGCATTAGCTGCGTCTTTGCCTTAATGCAAGCATTAGTGATTGCTTCCGAGAATTTCTTATATATGTTTTACCCTTTCTTTCTTTTGTGATTTGTATGTTCTGATAGATGAATTGTTCGATATTCGAAGAAATTTGGTAGAGTCTAAACTCTGAAGTCAGAAAGACAAAACAGATGGAAAGTTATATTGTCATGCTTAATTTTTCCCTAATCAATATCATACTACTTATTTTACTACTGAGTAACAGAATGAATTGCTCTTTCCTGCAGTCACTTCAACGTGTTTAAACAATGCACAGAAGTGATTTCAAAGAATCAGCTGTTTTAAGCAAATCTCTTCTAACATATCTGGTTTATTATAGTTGATTTTTTGTAACTAAGTACTTTGAACTGATGATTTTCACCAAAAATAAGAGAAGCATTGACATCCCAAAAGTCATTTGCAGTTGTAAGGAACAAGGCAGTTTTATTATTTTAACATAAAATAAAATGTATCTGCACATTTCATCAATCTCCATCCCTGCTGCATATATAAAATCAGGAGCTATACCAAATGTTATGAATTGATCTTCCGCTTCTTCTCTTTATTGTGGAACTATACCACAATAGTGCCACCAAATCATCACTAGGAACTGCCTTCTTATATACTTCTCCTAGATGTGAATCACTCCGCGCTTTCCACCGTCTTCTCGTTCTTATCTCTAGTCAGGCATCCCACGATTCCAACGTCTGCAACTTGAATCTGTTCACACGTATTCAGGCAACTTGTCCAGTGCATCCTTACTGGCCCTGTCAGAGAAAATTGCTTCTGAACCACTTGAATTATCTTAAGGGCATGAGGTTTAGTCTCAATTATGGCTTGTCCACAAAAATGGTTACCAGTAGTTGGATCAGGTGAAAATTTGCACAGAAGAGGCTCTTTGAGCAGTGCCTCAATCTTTGAGTTTCATAATACTGGGAATTATAGTACTCTGTTCCACTGTCAGCCGGAGCTCTCCTGAACCATACTCATGGACCAAAAGAGCTAGCTCATCCATGTCCTCTTCTTGGACACAACCCACTGGAATGTGAGGACAGATCGTTTATATGGCGATGCTCATAAAGATCATGAGAGCCTACCTACTACACATGGACTCCACTTCCTTGGCCTGCAATAACATCAAAATATTGAGAACTCTCGTTAACACAACTACTTTTAATTTCCTAAATAACAAGATCATAAGACGGATTATCTTTTGGACAGTTCCTCCCTCTGATGAAATCAGGGAAAGCTAAGAAAGAAAAACTCTCATCTTCTCAAAAGTATACGAATGGAAAAAAAAAAAAAAAATCTCGGACTGTGCTACGCAAGGAGAGGGAGGAAGAGAAGAGCAAATTAGTGTAAGGCCTTGTGTCTACTATTTCTTCTGGATCAATTCCAGCTAGAGGGGATTTCCTAAATGGATGATAAGATGGCCAAAAGGTCACTTTATTTCTTTCTCCATCGCCCAGTTTTTACTTAATATTAAGTTCATTGATGGTTAACTAGATCAACTGTCCCAGCAGTTAATCCCTTTTTGTTAATCCCATGCTTGAGTGCCTTATTGAGTATATGGTTGTGGAGAAGGCAAATTGAGAGTTGCAGCAATATGATTAGTGGCTGATGATGATGATATAGAATCACCATCCCCAAAACTGTATAATGAATTAAAGGGACCAGGTAGTACAGCTTCTTTACAGAGAGAAACAAGGAACAAGAAGAAGACAGGAACAGAGTAAAAGCAGGAGCAACAAACAATAGCTGCTGCTAAGGGACGCCATTGAAGCAGAGAAAGTAATTAAGGATAACAAAGAATAGGGAAAAGAGAAGATAGGCTTAGGTTTGTAAGGAAGGGTGAACCGTAGCTTAGGGTAGATAGTATATTTATGGAGGGCAATATATGTTTCCTAGGTTGATTAGAAATGGACCAACATATTTCGCAAAAGCAATTCATAGAAGAGTGCCAAATGCATGCAAGCTTTGGTTAAAACTACTTCACATTTAGTATCAGAAGAGCTACAGAGTAAACATTACTGTTAAATAATGTTGTTACATAGTTGTTTGCAAGGACAAACATTTAGAAGGGAAATCAAGCAATACACAACAGCAACAGTCACTAAAGAAAACAAAGAGAGGAGAGCCTAAATTGCTGCAAACTGGCATTTCATATACAAACAGTGGATACCTAAAGATGATTAAGAACTGTGGGACTCAAACTGGTCATGTTTGATCTGTCAACTTAGACATCCACATATCTTTTACATTGCATAGACAATCTCTCCACTGCTATCGATATCAAGGTCAGGATCACTCTCCAAGTCTTCTTCCATGTCATCGTCAATGTCCAAGCTTCCAGTGAGGTAATGATTAAGGCTGTTGGTCCCAGCAGCAGGAATGGTGGCCTCGGTTATTATCTGCATTATTTCATCAATGCTCTGCATGCATTGATCTGGCTCCTCAAACTGGTTGTTTGTAGTGTTATCCATGAGATCTGCAGGAAGGTTCCTCAAGAACCACTCATGGTTCTTGATCTCAGGGATTGATATCCTCTGTTGCAATGCAAAATGATAGCATGACGATATCAAAAATTACTTGGTATATAATAATTGGAAAGAAAGATAAAAAAGAGTATCTAAATATCAAAAGTAAATACTATCTCATTCATCAGGCAACTCAACAAACAAAAGAAAGAAACCTCACATAAGAACCGAAACGAAAAGGTTGACCAAAAGTAAAGGCAATCGGGCAAAAGGAAGAAATCCCAGAAAGACCTGAGTATAAGATTTTTCTGACCAAGACATAATTGAAGTTCAAATAATTACGAGCAATGCACCAAAGTGTTACAACACCACAACAGACTTACTGACCTAAAATCATATTGAGACAGAAGGTGACCAAAGAAAATCTGAATACAGGACACCGAAATTATTTGTGGAAAAGATTACCTTTGCAGGATCAGCAACAAAAATCCTTGATATTAGATGACGACATTCTGGAGAGATATGTACATAATCAGGAATTGAATACTGTACATTCAAGATTCGCTGCATAACAGGAAATGATTTGAGTCAAATTAAGACAAATAATGAGGATGTTGCAGTAACAATAGAGCATAAGAAGTTACCTGTATTGTCTTTCGGAAATTTTTAGGCTCCTCAGGGTCTTCAAAGGGGTATGCTCCCACAAGCATGACATACAAAGTCACTCCACAAGACCAGACATCTGCAATCTGCAATAATTTGAGAAAATGAAGAAAAACAATTAACAAGATCATCAGGCACAGAAGTTAAGTGAATATGATAGATTACAAAAAGGAAAGGTTAATTCATCAAAACCATAACAAGATGGGAAATTTTCTGTTACTAACAAATAATGCTCTGAAATTTTTCTTGAGCATTGTTAAATTGTTACAAACATCAATACAAGTGGCAAAAAGTTTGACCACATATTTAAAGATTGAAATTACATCACTTAACTATTTCAAGTCCCTCAATAGTTAGTATTAAAATGTTGAATTTGCACATTAGGGTCTTATGGTTCACTATATTATTTACTTTATCCAAAAAAATATATTAAGTTAGCCTCCTCACATTGACAAAATTGCCCATCTCTCCAATACTTTCCTGTGTAGAAATAAGGAAAGGAACATCAAGATTTTTTACCCATTTCGTTTCTGGTAAAAGAGGAACAACAAGAGTTTCTTTCATAGTAGATCAATACAGAAAATTTGGAATATATCAGATCATGATTAAATTTAGAAACATCTTATCAATCAGAAAATGATTAAATTTAGCAAACATCTAAAGTGTTCCTAATAAAGGTTATAAGGTTATAAGTAAATATGGGTAATAGCCAATAGGGGTTTAATAGGTCGGCATAAACTTTAAAAGAAACTGTCTATTTTCTGCTTAAATGTAGTCCTGCATAAGTTGAGAAGTCCTCACACCCCAAGTAATGAACACTCCTAAATTTTGTGTTCCCTAACCAACTTTTCCTTAAATCATAAAAGATGAATTTTGCAGATGGCTGCATTTTCCATTAACTTGAATGTACTCCTGTATATGTTGAAAAGTCATCACACACCAAGTAAGGAACAACACTCCTAAAACTCTGTGTTCCCAGACCAATCCCACCACTGTCACACACTGATGATCCACATTTCAAAATGTTCAATTTGTTCTTTCTCAACACAACAGCTTTGTCTAAAAAATATTGTCGCTATGCACAGACTAATTCAAGCCTTTCTTTTAACCCTGTGTGCACTGTGCGTATTAGAGTACAGATAAAATCGAGTTTTCAGATTAGTTTTTTTCATCTGCAAGTTAGTTAAAGTTAGACATGAAATTATTTGCCCACAAATTATCTGCCCATAAGGTCTCAGAAATGTGGCAGCACTAGAAAATCATTCAAACAGCCCAGCTTGGATGCTGTGCCACACTCTTCTCATGGTACGGTACGTGCATTTAAATGTCTTCCAACCTATACGTAGAGAAATCAGTACCAGAATTAAAACTGGACCATTGGTTAAAGATAGCAAAGCAAGGGAAGAGATGAGGATTGGTCACCATCCCATTGCCGTTCCTATTTGTCAAACTTTCCATAGCAGTGATCAGATAATACATACTTATGATCTTTATTAAGAAGTGTAGGCAAAAATATGCTTAGAATATTCTGTCAGGAAGATGAGCTTAGGAGGGCTTCATCCATCAACCACACCACTTGACCAAATCATAACACAAGAAACCATCTGCTCTGAGTAAGAATGAAATGAAAAAAGATATACCTTTCCGTCATATTCTTTCTTCAATAACACTTCTGGAGCAATATATGCAGGTGTACCAACAGTTGACTTTGGTTGTGAATGCAACACTGAAGACTGCATACAATAACAGTCAAAATGACTGGTAAATAAGACATGAAGGGCATATGAATAGAGGAGACTTCACTCGAATTGAGGTATAACTGCATATATACAACAGCAACAACACCTCAATCTCAAACTAGTTGGATTGGCATATGAATCCTCACTATCCACTTCACTCTACTTGGACCCATTTTATTCCAATGCTCAATAATTTGTTTTCCTCCTCATGGAATCACCTTGTGGCACAATTGTCCCAGAAAATAGTAAAGACAACAATACCTTAGAATATCCAAAATCACAAATCTTTAGCCTTGGTGCAGGGCTTCCATCCAGTAATGTATTCTCTAATTTCAAGTCTCTGTGGCACACTTGCTTCATAAAAAGAACCAATTGCAAGAACATCATTAAAATTTCACAAACTCAATAGATTGTCAAGTCACATTGAAAGCAGAACACAGTGGAATTACCATAGCATGACAATAACTGACCCCTGATATGAGCTGTTGGAAGAAAAACCGTGCCTGAAATTTACAGCTGATAGCCTATAAATATATTCAGGACAAAGTAACAAACCAAAGTTTTATTTTAAAAATATTCACCTCATCCTCGCTGAAACGGCCAGCATTGCATATGCGCTCAAACAGCTCTCCTCCAGATGCGAATTCCATCACAATAGCCAAATGAGTTGGTGTCAATATGACCTGAAACCAAATTTCCCATGATTATGTGTAAGTATGAATCATTCAAGACCTTAAGTCAACATCGAAAAACTGTCTTGGGTGAATATACCTCTTTGAATCTGACTATGTTAGGGTGCCTCAATGATCTATGGTTGATGATTTCTCTCTTAACATTTTCATCAATCTGCAATGTTCGAGGGCACACGTCATTAAATGACTAGATGAAAAGGTAAAAGTAAATGGAGGAAGAACATACACAGATATTGAATCCCCACAAATCCAAAAAGGAAAAGCCAAGAAAGTGTAAAGCCGATTGGCCCCCCTTTCCATTGGTTGTCTCTTCCAAGTAAAGTGATGACTGTTCAACTTAGCTGAAATGTAATAACAAGATTTTCTGTGACAAATGAATGACCTAAGAGAATGACCACCTTTAAACCTAGAGCAGGGAGAGGCTAGTGTTTCTAGATCTCACAGACACACATTATCTAACTTCCATTTGAGAGTAGTTTCTAGATCTCACAGACACCCATTATCTAACTCCCGTGTGAACTCTCAAATCTGGATGCAAAAAATAAACATCAAATAATAAATTATGTCACAATCCGAAACTAGTTCAGGTCAGCTATATGAAACTTGTATTTCCATTCCGCTCTATGCAGACCCACTTCAGTAGGATGCAAAAAATGAACTTTAGACAAAGATACTTGATGCAAATCCCCCTTGTGGGAAGAGACAAGGAAACACGCATGAAATCATTTAACTTGAAAGCACCGTAAAGCAAAACTTGGTTGCAAAACCTTTCCACAAAAAGATTTGAGCATTAATTCACAGATTTAGCCAACACCTTTTACCGCCAAACATTGATTTTAAACTTCATAAAGCAAACAGAAAACAACTACAATCATATAAAAAGGGGAGTTAGAAGGAGACTATGAAAAATCCGAGTTAAAATAAGAAAGAGCAACACTAACCTTCTCACCTCTCTCGATGTACTTAACAGCAACAAGCTCATTAGTCTGCCTGTCCCTCATAAGCCTTGCAACACCAAAATTTCCAGAACCAATATCCCGTACAAGCTCGTATCTATCGCTATCGTGCATGATCGGTACGTCCATCCCTGGTCCTACTGTCACTGCCGTCCGATCCATACTTGAAAGAAGCTCTCTTTTTAACTTGAACAAGCTACCTCTGGCATTATTACCACCCACCTAAAAGGCTAACAAAAAAAGAAAAAACCACAATCATCAGCATCAAACAAAGAAAAAGAAAAACCCTAATCTTAAATCAACGAAAACCCACCAAGAAAAAAGTATTGAATCAGAAATAATACGTGGTGGAAGATGAATCACAGGATTGAGTATAGTTGGTAGTTGAAGACAGGGACGGCAACAACAACAACAACTGATGATGAGCTCAATCCCGTGAAATCTGTACTTACCCTCTCTCCTCTGCAGCGAAGTAAATGATCAGATTGCACTTGTGCTAGGGTTTTAATTTAGCAGACGTGTTATTCATCAAGATGTAAATATCTTTTTGTGTGTGTGTATATAAGCTCAGATAAAGAACAGAGGAGCTCGTGAAGTAAGCTGCTTTTCTTCTTTCTTTATTAGTTTTTTTCAGCTACTTCTTCTTTGGGTTTCCAGAGCACACACGCAGACGTCATTTTTTTTATTTTATTGTTTTACTCTTTTTGTTGGTAAAAATAAGAAAAGATAGTTTTTTTTTTTTGTGGTACAATAATATTGATATTCTAAATCAGATTAATTTAATATTTATAAAAAATCGAGAATTTTCATTCATCTCACCACAGAAGTTAGTCACATTGTCTCTTTAGGTTTTCTTCAATATTATTGACATTATTTGATCAAATATAAATTTAAAAAACAATATTCAATTTTAAATTTTAAAGAGAATCAATAAACTTAAGTTCAGAGTCAATATATATGTTGTTTTAAAGCCAATTCATTTAAGAGTATATAGAACTACTGTTGTATCATCTACCTTTACTTATTCAATTTAGATTTTGTTTGTTTTTTAAAAAAGAGTTTAATAAATTACAAAAAATAAAAAAAATAAAAAAAATAAAAAAAATAAAAAAAATAAAAAAAATAAAAAAAATAAAAAAAATAAAAAAAATAAAAAATTACAAAAATTTATAATAACATTGGATTTTTAATGTTTTAAAGTACAAATAGGGGAATTATAACACGATGAATTAAATTTGTATTAATATAATAAAGGCCTATAGTTAATCAATTATCTATTAAGATTTTCTTTTAAGGAAAAAGTATTTTTTTAACTTTTTATAGAATTTTATAAGCTATTTTTATATTATTTTTATATAAAAATAATCTTCTTATATTTAAATGGTAAAATGGCAAAAATTTATTTCACTCTTAAAAATAAACGGAGAGTAGTTATTTCTGTTTATTTGTGAATCAGTGAAATTAGTTTAATGACAAAAGTAGCCTTGTTTACGGGGTTCAGTGATTGGGTTGGCATCCGATTGGCATTAGAATGACGAAAGTACCCCTATTGGATAAGGTTATTACACAGAGCACGAGAAAGCGTCTTTTGATAGCCAAGTGTTGGTGTAGGATTTGGTGTCACTTGCACAAATTTACAACAATTTTTTGAGTTTTTCAATTAAAAATTAAATTTAAAAAGAAAAGAAAAGGGTAGGCATGATCTCTGCACTTGATTGGTTCATAGTTGAGGCAATATGTCGCAGTGATCTATGGTTGGATTGGTTTTGTGGGTCACCACCATCTACAATTATCACTTTATAGTATAATATTATTTCTTCTTTTTATTTCAAGTTTCAAAATAAATAAAAAAATTAAAAATATTTTTATTTTTTTTAAAAAAACCGACACTGTCCCTCGGTTTTTAAATTTTTTAATATTTGAAATTTTATAACTTAATATTCTTTTTTCTGTTTTTATATTTTTATAAATTATTAAAAAGCTATATTTTTTTTTAAAAATATTTATTAAGAACAGATTAGTAAAAATATATATTCTACTTTCTACAAGTGAGTAATTTAACTAAGAAATGTCAAAGGTAAAAATGCTATTATCTTAAAACGGATAAATTATATCGTAAAGAAAAACAAACTAGAGATTTTTAAAATAATTATAAAAATTAGAATATATATATATACATGCACACGCACTAGTGTCTTTTACGAAGATTATTTCAATAGATAGGTAAATATTTGATGGGTCAAAACTTTATAAAAATCCAAATTTTGTTGTATTTGATGTTTCTAACAAGTAAATGAACACATAATATTTATTTTGTATATATTTTTATAATTAAGCGTAATGTATTTTCATTTTTATTAGTTTCGTATTGAATGCAGGGTTTCAAATATCGTTAATGGAGTAGTTGAAGTAGCTTAAGCAAATTCAGATATCCAAATGAGAAAATCTGCAGCTGAGTTTTTTCGTTCTCTATTAATATTTAAACTCAATATGAATGCTAAAAATCACTTAATTTTATTATTTTAGGTAACTTAGAGGTGATAAAATTGATGGACAATTAGATACTCCATCAACTAATGTTCCAAATTAATAATAAAGAAAAGAAGTAAACAAAAGGTTAAAGTGAAATGCATCGTCTATTTGATCATCAAAGTAATTATCATAAAAATATATACATAAAATCACCCTTTAATTAAAAACAATATTAAAAGATGTTTGTAGATATATGCTAAAAGGAAGAAAAAAGAAGAAAAAATGATTACTAAAGTAAATTACTTGAGTGGACAAACATACCAAAGTATGGCCACGAAAGGTCATGATCATAATGATTAGATATTTTGCAACAATACACTAAAAATGAAATTTATTAAATTATCTCATAAATTTATCACATACAACTTTATGAGTTAGTTCATTCTACTATAATAGTGTTTCATAATATTTCAGATGATGGAAAAGACTTTATCAAAAATAATTATATATTTTTTTTAAAAAAAATGATATCTTTTTCTTTTTAACTATTTTCTTGTTTTTTAAATAAAGATTTAAAAAAGAGTAAACTAGTTACTCACACCAAGTTGTCATCTTTCTTAAGATTCGGGAAATATACATATTTAATGTATTTTTGTTTACAAGAAAATGTTGGTGTTATTCAATAAATCAATTTTAAAATGAATTTTTATACAAAAAAAAATTACTTATCATATATTGAAATATTTGAATAATGATATATAAAAGTAATTTTCTATAGAGCAAGTCAGCAATTTTAGAATTCTTATATATTGCATAAAACTAAGAGAAAATGAACACTTATTTCTTATAAATTTTTAAGATAGTTATGATTTCACTCATTTTCAGTTGTCTTTTTAACTTGTTAAACATATACTTATTGTAGTATCCCGTAAGAGTTTTCACAAGAACGAGAAGACTTAACAAAATACTCTCTCCAATTTAAATAAGTGTATTTTTAGGGTGTGATAGACGCCTTAAGTAAGTTAATCAATTACACTAATCAAATGGTCACTTGATAATATTATCCTCTTACTTTTCCCAAACTTTTCTTAAAAGTAGAAATAATCAGGATTGAGATTTAATTTACGATGATTAGCGATTAAAAGCAATTTGAATATTTTTATTCAAAGAAACTTATAATCATACAACTAGTACATTGAATTCATAAATAGACTTTGAAATTTCTTCCTCTGTCCATTTTACTCAAACTCCTTAAGAAATAATAAATAAAATAGTAATTTTATTATATCAAATCTAATTATTACTTTCTCATTTCAATTTCAATTTATTGGGTATAATAAAAAAAAAGGTGTTTGAAATATTTACTAGTTTTAAAATTGAGCAATTGTTATGTTTTCTCAATTCCGCCCTTAGTACTTAAAGTCATTTTAAAATACAAAAAAAATATTATTGTTGTATGTTTCCAAAAAAATTATGTAGGGTTATATTAGTCAAGTTACCATGCCTATTGATTTTTCTTAATGGAATAGTAATAAATCTTATTCCTAGCCAGGTTAAAATGTAACGAGATGGGTATAAGTCATCTAAATACTCCGTTCATTCTTTTTTTACTAGGTTACTAGGTATACCAAAAATTATTGTTAACTTCAAGGGTGAAAATTTACCGTTTTTTTAAGCTCTATACTTGGTATTTAAGTCGACACAAATGTAAAAGAAATAAATTATTACGACATGTTTTCAAAAGTACCTATCATTTAATAGAGTTATATTAAAATTCAAGTCATATTAATTTTTTAATGAATATAAAAATTTTATTCGAGTAACTAAAAAACGAGGAGAAATGGTAAAATGAATCAAACACACTCTAGAACTGTGCAGATAACTAACAATTTTTTGAGGTTTACAATCCAATAATTGAATAGAGGTAAGATGCACTTATTAAGTTTAACAAGAAGCATATAAGCATTTCCCATGCGATATATAAACTAACTTGAGCAATGGAGGGACTTTGTTTAATGTCATTTATTAACTATTGAAAAAACAATTTTGACCATTATAAATTTATAATTTTTAATTAAATTAGTTGAAATTGAGTTTTTAATTGTTATTTTTGTGGTTTTTCAATTATTGATTATCATTTGTATTTTATAATTTTTTTAAATTAGATAAATAAAAATTAGCATATATTTTTAATATTATGGGCAAGTAAAAATAAAGAGGAGGAGTTGTGCAATTCATGTCTTGAAAAATACTCCTCCTTTATTGCTATACGAGTAGAAATTAAAAATAGCTGAAAAACTCATTGAAGAAGGTAACTTCAAAAAATAATAATTATTAATAATCTCTTTTTGGGCTTTGAAAAATTCATCTTTTTTGGATTATTTATCTTTTTGAAAAAAATGCTAGAAATTGACTTTTTTGAATTGGAGGGGGCAATAATTGTCTTCTGCAATTTTGAATATAAGTTATGAAATATTAAGAAGGATACAATCGTATCTTATTTAAAATAAGATTATTCACTAAGTTTCTTCTTTCTCAAGGTTCGGGAGATTTCATATGACGCATCTAATTTATTTACAAGAAAATATTGATTTAGTCTTTAACAAATTGACCTTTAAAATCTTTTATTTATCACACAAAAAGAAATAATAATATCACATATCGAAATATTTGAAAAATAACACATAAAAGTAATGCCATTTAGAGCAAACAAGCATTGATTTTTTATAAATTTTCAAGATAGTTAAGATTTACTGGTCTTTAATTCTTTTCCAATTTGTTAGCCAAATTAGTGTTCCTCCATACTTTTCAAATAATAGAGAAGACTTTATAACATAATAATTATTTTATGCAAACTTTAAATATAAGTTATAAGAGGAAGACTTGATAGCTACATTACAATCTTTGCTCGTAAATAAAAGGTTACTCATCAAGTTGCAATTTTTCTCGAGTTTCGGAAATTTCAACATACATATTTAATATTTTTTACGATGAAATGTTAATCTAGTCTTCGACAAATCAATCTTTAAGTAAAATTTTTGTTACAAAAGAAAGATATTATTATCATATATTGAATTTTTTTTAAAATGACATACAAAAGCAATACTCTTTAGAAATGATCGTAATTCTGGGATTGCCTTTGTCTTTGTGCATGGGCAGGAGAAAATTAAGCATTAGCTTACAGAAAAATTTAAGATAGTTATGATTTTTTTTCAATGCTTGGTTAATGCTTTCAACTTGTTAGGCATTTTAATTTTATAGTATTCCACAAGACTTTTTACATGATGGAGAAAGGAGACTCAAGAAATTACTCCCCCAATTTAAAATCAACGTCTTTTTGAGGTGACGCATTAAACCAAGAAAGTTAATTAATTACATGATCAAAGGTCCTTTGACAATATTACCTTCTTACTTTTCAAACTTTCTTAAGGGAAAAATCGAGTTGAATTTCGTTTATAATGATTAGTAGTTGAAAAATCGATTTGAATATTTTTGTTTATAATAGATTTATAGTTGCATAACTAGTAATATATAGATGTGAAACAATATTCAACTTTGCAAATACTCCCTCAGTCTACTTTTACTTATTCATATTTGAATTGGCATACCTTAAAGCACAAGTACTTCACACAATATACTCCCCATTGTCTCATTATTTTGTCTTTTTTAAAAAAAAATAATTATCACAAATTATTTGTCGTTTTAAAATTTAAGACAAAATTAATTTTTCACATTTTACCCTTTGTATAGTTTTTATTGAAGACTATAAAATTACGTTATGGTGTGTTATTACTTTTAAAATTGTTAATTTAGTTTATTCCTAGATGCCTATTTAGGATTTCTCGTATTTATATTGACAACGCAATGTGACTTTGACAATTGCATACTCACTAATGAAGATAAAACGTATGTGAATATAAATTTAATTGAGAGAGACTATAATTTAGATACAAATAAAATTAAAATACCAAAATTTTCTTCGAACTAGTAATTCTTAAAGTATAAAAAAGTGATAGATAAATTGAGACAAAGGAAGTATAGACTAGTTTAAAGTAATGGAGGGTTTTGCTTAATATCATTTATTAATATGGAAGCTATGACTATTATAAATCTAAAATGTTGGGCCGGATTGAAAATTATCGGTACTTATTAATAAGGGTAACATATGTATAAAATGATAAATTATCTCTTGAAGTTTTAAATTGCACAAATAAAAATGGGCCGGCTATTTTAATATGGTGGGCAATTAAATTGGAAGAGGGAGTAACACAATTCAAGCCTCGAAAAATACTCCCTCTTTAATACTACTATATTTCTAAAAATATAAAATAACTTAAAAATTCATTAGAGAAAAATAATCTTAGAAAAAATATAATTAATAATTTCTTTAAGCTTTGAAAATCTATTTTATCTTGGATCTAAAAAAAGTGTTAGAAATTCACTTATTTTGAATCATAGAGAGTAATAATTTGTCTTGTGCAAGCATGAATATAAGTTGTAATAAAACACTTGGAAAGCTACGATACCATATTTTCTTGTTAAAGAGTAAAAGGTTACTCACAGTTTTAGGTTTTTAAGATTTAGAAACTTCAACATACATATAAATATTTTTATAAAAGTTTTGATTTTAGTTTTTAGTAAATTTACATTTAAATCAAAAAAAAATATTATATGAATAAAAATATTAGTATCATATATTGAATTATTAAAAAATAATATATAAAAGTAAGGAATTGTTGTGGCTTGTCTGACCATAGAACTATATTGCGCTCCCAGGTAGACAAAGTTTTTAAATTTTGATTCGCATAACCCACTATTTTCTTACAACAATGGTTAAAAAACTTGGTATATAACATTATATACTAGGTATAATCTCTATTTTTTTCTTTTATAATAATGTTTTAAAAAACACACGACATATAATATTGTATATCTAGTATATAAATATTATATACAAAATTGTCAAATGATGTTTATATACTCGTATACGTTATTATACGATATTATCTGTTATTATCTTCAAAAGTAGTATCTTATTCTTTGAATATGAAAGCGCAAATCCGTCTAAAATACTTCCAAGAAATATATTAAATCGCCAGCTAATTTATTATTCTATTTCCTTAATATGTCGTGGTCTTTTACAATGATGTCTGCTTGAAACATAGCTTATTTTGAGGGGTAATTTTCAAACTTTGAAATTTTGAATTTCAAAAATAGTTGCCTATGAAGTTTATGATTTAGGTTCACATTCTCTATCTTAAATTAATGTATATAGTATTTAACTTTAGCTTTCAAACAACATTCTTCAATAGCTTCCTATTCAATAAATTTGTTCTCAAGCGGTTTGCAAACTAGTTTTCGAATGAACCAAATATTCATATTAAAACCTTTTTTTAAACGATTACCAACTAATTTCAACAATACTAAATTTGAGCATGACTCAAAATCATCAAAGCAAAAACACAAACAAATAACTAGTAAAAAAAAGAGAAAAAACAAAAAAAATAAAAAATAAACAAGGTAAGAAGAAGAAATGTTTGAAGATCTTGAATTGAAAAGAAATGTCTTATTTATTTTGAATTGAAAAGATTACTAAGTTATAAGAGAAAAGGTTGAAGTTCGGATACAATTTTATCTTGTTATAATAAGAAACTACTAATCAAGTTTGTCGGCGCCATAGAGGCCAAAGAATTTCCAACATACACGTCGATATCTTTTTACAAAAATGTTGATTTACTTTTTTAGCAAATTGATCTTCAAGCCAATTTTTATTTACACCTGAGACAAAAATTAATATCATATTAGAGTATTCGCCAAAATGGCCATCAAAAGTAATAAATTTTTAGAACAAGTCAACGGTTTTGAGGCTTAACTATTATATAAAAACGAGAGAAAATGAGCACTAAATTCTTTCAAATATTCGGGATAGTTATGATTTTTCTTGTCTTGACTATCTTTCAACTTGTTAGTCATATTAATTTATGGTGTTTCACAAGACTTTCGAGATAATGAAATCTGAGAAGACTTAACAATATTCATCATTTAATTTTTTTTTCTTTTATTTTTTTTTTTATTTTAATCTCATTCAAAAATGAATGTCTTTTCCTAATTGATAACTTTTTAGTTTCAAGCATTCCATGACATGTTTAAGACTATAAAATTAAAAATAATATTTTTATTATATATATATATATATATATAAAAAAATTAAAAAAATTAAAAAAATTAAAAAAATTAAAAATATTTTTATTTTTTTAAAAAATTCATTTCTAATCAAATTAAGACAAACAAATTAAAATAAATAGAGTAATAATTATCTTGTGCAAATTCAAATATAACTTATAAGAGAAAGATTTAAAAAACTTTGATACAATCTAATCTTCTCTCTCTCTCTATATATATATATATGAAAATCAAAATAGGCAGTTCGCCAAGATTTGGGCGAACTATGCAAGTATTATTTTTTAATTGTTTAGGCTTTTGGATCGAGGGTTGGCGATGTTAGATTGGGGGTGTAGTTCACCCAAATATTAATGACTATCTGTTTTGATTTTTGCAATTTTTTTCATATCTGGTTTGATACATTGTCTTACGATAATTTATTGTTTTAGTGTCGAACTTTAAGAATTAATCTCTCCTTTTTTGGAGTACCTTCTTATTTTATTTTTTCTTCTCCCATATATTATCTACTTGTATCCCGTTCCTTGTGTAATATAAACCACAAAAATTATTAATTTAACGAGTATTTATTTATTTATAGGAAAAGGAGAAAAACTCAATTTGCAACGTGACAAATTTAATAAAACTAGTTGATGCGTACGCGCCTCGTGCATGTCCCACATATTAATAAGAATAATTTATAAAATAGCATAAATAATATTTAAAAAAAGAAATATTAACAAAAACAAATATAAGAATTTAGAAGAAAATTAGAATTTCAAATTGATAAATGATATTGTATTTAGAGGTTTGATCCAATCTAATAGTTATTTCTTCAATTTGTTCTAATACTTGTTTCAATGAACAAAAACGTAATAGAAATAGCATTTCGTTGAAAGATAAAAAAAATGTTCACTTTTACATGAGCACTTAAATGCATGCATTATATGTATATATAAATATTAATATTTTCTATATATATTTCAAATAAGAAAAATTTAATACATAAGAATTTAGTTAATTTTAAAATTCTAAATATTAATTAGAAAAATAATTAAATAACTATTTTTGTCAAGTGTAGACTCTATTTTTAAAAGGATAGAAAAAGTGGTGTATTTTGCTATGAGGATTCGTACTTCAAATATCTAATAATAACTTAATTTTAAACTTTTCGTTGATTTAACTAAAGACGGTGAATAACAAGTGATTAATTGAAACAACTTAAAAGTATGTTATGTTTCTATGATTTTTTATTATACAATTTTTAAAAAGAAGAAGAAAAAGGAGAAATTCACGTATTAATACATAATAAAACAACGTTCTTTAATTTATTTTTTTCATATCAAAATATTATGATGGATAATTAGTTTTAAAAAATAATGAATTGATATATAAGTTAGCAAATTGTAATCAAAAAGTCTTAAAAGTCGGGACTTTTAATATAGTTCAAATAGGAAAAGATTTAAGAAGCAAAATTTTAGTCAATTTCAAAATACTAAATATTAGAGTTTTACTTTTTACAAATTAGTAAAGATCTATAATAACTAAATAACATGGTGAGAAAAACAATAAATGACAATTTTATCTATTGTGATATCTTTAATGAAGGGCAAAGGTTGATCAATATTTATAAGAGACGCCCCGTGCGTATATATACAAAGATATTTTGTTATTAAATAGGAGTAAAATATTTGTCACGCCCTTGGGGGTATGGCCCGGCTTACACAGTGCCCTAGACGGACTTGGACTACTAGCTGGTGGGCCGAGGCACATCGGTGCACAGCTAGCTGCATCTCGGGTTCACAGAAGCAAGGGCTATATAGCGAGCTGCAAACCTGACCTGCGGCCATCTGAGCCCTATGCTTGGCTGTACACATGTGCTGGTGACCAGAACATTTGAAACTTAACAAGTAAACGGCCCAAATACGTGACCGGCAAGGTCACCACTACTATCAAACAATGGCCTCTGCGACCAATCATAAAACGAGATACTAACGGCTATCTAGCGCGCGTTTCCTTACGGCCAGCTCAAGCCGTACAGGAATGTATATATAATGCAAGCCTCTATGAGTAACAATAGAAATGATCGGGCCAGAGACCCAGACCACCATATCTGCGTACATCAAAAGGAAAAGAGGCTACACCTGCAAATCGAACTAGGATGACAGGAGCGGCTCAACTCAATAGGCGGCTTGGAGTCACGAGGATCGCCTCTGCGTGCATGAGTACACGCAGGGCAAAGTAATGCGGCGCCCTTGGGGCGTCGGTACCGCGAATGCGAGTATGCAAGCTCTTGGCGAAAATATTATGGCGAAGCTGTTTGAATATAGATAGCATATCTAGCAAATCCGCGCAAGGCAGGGAGATAAGCTGAATCGGCCGTAAGGGCGAATCGTGCTTTCGTGCTGATAAGGTGGAGGCGTACACACATGCTTCGCGACGGCCTGCGTCTAGTAGCTAGTATATAACATATAGTAGATATACAGAAGTAGCGAAACGAGCCAATACCAACCCCATAGTAGGATGGCACCCGAGCAAGCAAACAGTCTATATACCCCTACACGGTCAAAACACGCAAAAATAAGTCACTCCACTCTTTGTCTGCTCGCCCGGAGCTCCTCTACCGACCACAGGTCTCAGGCTCGGGCCTCGACTTAGATATAAGTAATCGTGTCACACAGTCCAGGAGGACCTACGTGAACGATGAATAGGGTCTGTTTCCCCTCGGGGCTATCTGGCAAAGCTACGCACAGTAATGAGCGATGAATAGAGTGCGGTTCCACCGGAACTCTCCTGGGAGCTATCAAAAGCTAGGACTGCCACACCACTCACACGGAACAAGTCATGAGGGAGACAAGCGCCCATCTTGTCAGAGGCTTGTTTATGGGGAAAACTTCATCCCGTCTTCGTCCCAGTAGGACGGCATGCCACCCCTCGGAGTGATGTAAAACCCACCGCTCGGTGGGCGACACGATTACCCGACCCGGGGCGCGGGCGCTCAGCCTAGGCCCTCACGCCCACTGACAAGTACCGACAAGCAAATAACACATATAAATAAACGGCATGTATAGCGAAAAGACTATCTGAAAGTGATTCTTATTACGTCTGTTGCAGCACTATCTTGATTCTTTTCTGCGGTTATCTTGATTACCGAAATCTTTCTTTTAGCTGTTGGCTAATCGTAGCCAAGATACTATAAATAGAATGGCTAATGCGCCTTGATATCTCGTTTGTGCAGAATGGTACAGTACGTAGCCGCGGGAGTGTCTGTCTACTTGGTTTTACTTTACTAGCTTATATTAGAAAATGTTCTTTTTATTGTAACATCAGCTTTAATCATACAATAGGCTATACTAAATGGAATGCCCCAACTCGCCATTTGCGCATCCCTTTTCTATCTTTCGGACGAAATACGATACGGCAACGCAGGCAATTACTAGACTTGCAATTCCTCAACATTCAACTCAGAGGTTTCAAATCTAGGGTTACTATGATTCATATGGCTAAAGGAACACTAACTGGCAGAACAGCTGCATACCTTAACCTCGAGTTGTTTCAGGACGAGGCTCGGTGATTACTCCGGCTAATTCTCCCAGCTGCATTCCTATAGCCACGTCAATTGGTACTAAATGCAACACTATTACGAAGGACGACGTCACTTTCGATATAATTATCGTCTAAACTTAGGCTTATCGAAGAGCAGTCGAAAACTTGCCTATTTGCGAGAGGTCGAGAGGAGAAGTATTCACTTTACGGCTAGGAGCACATAGGCATAGTTTGGAGGCGATTCTACTTACCTTAGTCCAGGTGGCTCGACGATTAGGTCGGCCAGTATTTGTAGAAACAAAATCAGTAGGAATGCTCTGCTAATACCTCGGTCCTGAGGTTAATTTGAATTTGGAACCGACGTTTGGCGGCGTAATCGGCGACAATTTATCCATATCCTTCGCCCCCCTACGTTTTCTCTCACGTTTGGAATATAATGAATATACTAAATTAAAACCGAAGTGGGGGCATATATATAATTTTCACTATAAAATCGCATTCGGAGATACGATTTATAAATCGCAGTCTGGAATGCAATTTATAAGTTACATTCGGGAATGCAATTATAAATCGCATTTTGCCTTGCGAAGCGTCGGAGCTTAAGCCCGACACATGCGATCTTTCCCAGGGCCTTTTCTAGCATGTATGGCTTTCAAATACTGCTTGTAACCTGCAGACCACGGCCATCTATATCACGAAAATTTACGAGGTGTAACATTCTCCCCCCCGCCAGAACATTCGTCCTCGAATGAAAGCGCTATCTAGGGGACTTCTCAACTTACTCAACTTGTTTCTAGAAAATTTCGGGTTTCCACAGCCAACATGGACTATCCCAAAAAACTGAAATCTGGAAAAGTCCAATACGGGTACTCCACACGATACTATAGGATTCATTTGATAGCTAAACATCAATCTTTCTCATTTTATACATCATAAACACGCTGTAAGGTGCGCATAGGTAACAATGCGCTTGTGCAAGTCGCACGACAGAGCACAGAACAATTGAGGATATCTGGCTTTCATATCTGCCTCGGCCTCCCGTCATCTCCCTTTCGGTTCTATTCATACAATACTTTGGCCAGCGCAATATCTTTAGTTCTCAATCTACGAATCGATATGGCGGGCTCAAACCTTGAAGGTGAGCTTACGCTTTCTTGTAGAATCTCATCACCCATTTTATCAGGAACCTTTCAAAAATACACAGTCATTCACATCGAATTCTAGGTTTTACGTATTTGTATATGCACTTATGATTTCGGCGACTTTGTGCAGTCAATAGGCGTTCTCGATAAGCTTTATTTTCTCGCTCCATTATTTGAACAATGTCGGCCCCGTCGGCGATTCTCCTATTTCAAACCTGACCAATCTAAAGATACGCATTTTCGCACATTATAAAGCCTCAAAAGGTCTTACGAATAGGCGAGGTGATAGTTTGTTATTACAAGCAAAACCAGTGGGGAAAATGCTCGTCATTCTATAGAAATCAGCACCTTGCAGCTCGTAATATATCTTCGAAGCTCTGAATGAATGCGTTCGAGGCCATCCCATCTATGCGAGGGTGGAATGCGGTACTCAAGTGTCTAACGTACTTGGAACCTGCAAGCATTGCCAAAATCTAAGCCAAATGCTGTGCTCACTACATCTGAAATAATGGATGCGGCACTCATGCAATCTGACTATTTCTCGGATATACAACTTCTCGGCACAATCTTGGCCGAAGGTAGTTCTCCCACTTTGGCGGGAAATGGCGAGATTTGGTCGAGTCTATCAACTATCACCCATATAGAGTCATGTCTATGTCTGATACCCAGGGGTAATCACATACAAAATCCATATTCCTTTGCTTCCCTTCCAGAGAAACGCAGTATGTCACGAGTCCAAGCGATGCAGTTTCGATGTTCGAATTACCGCTCTGTTACCATACATTTTACGGTATATGACATTTAGAATTGACCCGATTGGGGTATTTCTTGGATATGACTTCTGTTGTTCGGCTACAAGTATGCCAAACTCTAGCAAGTTTGTATTTGGGGCGTTTGCTACTTCGTTTCTCTTAACTTGGCGTCTGTATTCATATCTAGAGAACATGGCATATAATTGACGGTCACTCTTGGTTTACTATCTTGGGAGACAAACCAATTAATTTACGGTATAAGTAGAGTTTATCGGCCTTACGGCGCATGCTAGGGCTACTTGTTGCTTGGATAATCTTGAACGTGATCTTTGTGCACCTTGTGCCTTTATCTAATCGAGAGGATCCAAGATGTGATCATGATCTTTAATAATAAGGCTGCATAACCTTGAATAGCTGAATGAACGGGCTTAATGGACTTATAACGGCTAAGCATAGCCTTAATCGGACTTAATCAATCTCCAGAATCTTCACGGGAGTCTGCGATCTCTTGGTTTAGTAAACCTTTGTGCTAGCGAGTGCTACCAATTTCTTACGCCTTGTGCGTACCACTTAGTTTATACGCTAATGCAGGAAATTCTCGGTCTTATGAGCTATTACGTAAAGGCGGCCTTCTACTAAAGCTCATTTGACTATCTTACGAGAACCGGTTAGTACTAGTCATCCTTTGGCTCTTGAAGTGGACCCTCTCTTGGGGTACCCGGGTATTGGCCAGGATGGTCGGGCGACTTGCGGGGTGTTCCACATAATATTTGCTAGGTTGACTAAAGTGACTCTCCCATATGGGGTGGGACGATGTACGGCCATAACATCTTGGAACAATTACGGTATTGCTAATCTACGAAGTATGCCTATTCGGTCTCTAATTAAGTTTAGTACATGCACTAATGTTCTTTGATCTTTAGGGATCTTCTCTGCTATGCATGCGCCCGGTTGGTCGTTAGACCGCCTAAATGTGCCCTTATTATCTAGCCATCGATTCGGGCTATTAGTATGGTAAGCTTAAGCCTAGATGCGGCAACGAGCATATAGTCACATTGCTCAATAGCGGGCGGGAGCGGTTTACGCCAACCGTACATAGGTCACACTTAACACCTTCCGCTTCTCTTCTCCCTTTCTCTTTTTCTTCTCTTTTTTTTTTTGGCAAGGGGGTCACTGCAGTGCAATCTATAAATGCTTTCTAGCACTAATCAACATACGTGATTGCAACCCTATAGGCAACTACTCCACGGCATATCTGTGCTCTGTATCAATAACTACGTACGATACATGCAGAATTACGCCAGTACACAATCTACGACATGCTCTTGAGTTCATGTTTGTACATGATACACCGCTTTTACGGTCTATTAGTATCTCCTACCCTTCTCTTATCATTTCATTGTATTATCACTTCATTAAAGGTAGCGAACATATAAACTTTAATTATGGTCTATTGTTTGAAATTAGCCACTCTTGCGATGTGGGGTCAACATTCAAATCTTTGTGGCCTTATTAAAATTATGTTGAGCCACGGTAGCCTGTGGGCCTTATCTCTAGGCCACACTAGATTAGAATCGTTGTATCGGTAGTTTCTTAGCTTCTCTATAGGCGGACATACGTGGCATTACGACACGATGCTACCCATCTGCTTAGCGTGGCAGAGACTTGAGTCCTTGGCCAAAGTATTACATAAATGCGGGGTATTCTAATTTCCCCACAAAATACAGTATTCTGTTTCTTCCTTTTATCTTACTTAAAGCGAACTCACGGGGTTGGTCACACACTTAATTGCTAATAAGGTTCTTTGGTCAAGTCTCGGTTCATATCTTCGACTTCATGAGTCGAACTGTCAATTCACATGACACTTTCTACCTTTCGATATCTGGCTTGAATCATATCTATTATCTTTAGGTGTGTCTTATTTGTTATCGGCGTATTTATGAGACTTGGCCTTTCGACTCAAACTTGACTATTCTCCCCAGGTGTTCGTCTTGACAATTCTTTTCTACATCTGTTTTGGGTAAGCTAGCGGTCTTACTTGCTCTTTACGCTCACTAACACTTATTTGAGATTAATCAATCTACCTTCACTTACTACTTGTTTTGGGACCTTACCTCAGTTCTTGTACTTTGCCTAATCTTTTGGAATCAAGGTCCAAAAGGTAGGAATAGCCTTTTCTTATTGCAACAAATAAAACATATAAGCTTGTACCCACGCTTTGAAAAGATGGATTTGGGAATCTGCATTTCCCTCTCTTTCTCATACTAAATGCGATGAGCCGATATTATCGATATCTTAATCGGATGTCTATGTCTAATAAATAAATCGACTCGTAGGTACGTTATACTTTTGACTTCTATTCGACGTTATCAGCGATATCTTGGAAGTAATCTGGAGATAAAGGTACTATCTTTGAGAGACCTCACAGTGCCTCCTTTTCTTCTTTGTAATTATCTTGTATACGGATGGTATCCTCTTGTTGCTATATACGATCTTACGCAGTGACAGAATTGTCTTGATCTTGCCTTTGTCTGTAATCAAAGAATACGGTAAGTTTTTAGGGACTCGACCCTATCTTGCAGCGCTCACATAACACAATGAGGCGAGAAAGAAGAGTAGCAATAAGTATGTCTTCAGGCCTCCTTGCCTATAGCATGTGGTGCACAACGCGTCATAGACAAAGACTACACTTAGCACGGCTTACGAGACTCCACAGGACACGACACCGCTCACGATGCAGAGTGGTCGGCTTGCCTTAGGCAAATCCCAGCTCGGTTGGGGAGGAGAGAACGAAGAAGTCTTTATAAGTGCTTGGATACCTCTCCACTTGTGACGCGTTTAAGCTTGGTGAGGGCGAGCCCCAGCGGACAATTTCTACAAGCGGTGGTGCAGAACATTCTGATATTATACATATATTAAATGTTAGATTAGTTAATGAAATCTAAAGAAAGTGCCAAAAATGTTCCATCAAAAAATTGTATTGCATCTTCAAGCGAAATAAAATTATTTTAAAAAGTAATAGTAGAAAAGTGGCTTGCATTCCCAGACTATATTGTTGTCATTGAACCTAACATCGATCTCTTGCTTGCTTACTTAAACAAAATTATGATTAACACTATTAATGTATCTTGTTTATGATGCAACGGATCTTGTCTTCTTGTAAATATTATGTTTACGTTTTAATATATAATTATTAAATTTTTTTACTTATATTATTATTTTCAAATTCAACTTGAATTTTGTCTTTTTTAATTTTTCAAAACACACACACACACACACAATAAAAATAATAAAAATAGATAAAACTCAAACATATATGTAAAGTATAACTATAGAATATAGCTGAAAAAAAATTATTACCTTTTCGTTAACTAATGTTATAATAGTCATTTGTGCGCTTTTCTTTGTTCGCCTTTTTATACTCTTTTACTAATTCATCTCCAATTACTAAGACCCACATGTCCGATGAGAATCTATATTGCCTTGAGTTATTAATTAGCACAAATTTTATTCGCGAAATACTTTTTGATTAAGATTGGAATATTATCTAAAATAAATTGTGAACAAGAGTTATCATTTAATAATTTATAATTTTATAAAAAGAATTATTTTATGAGATGAAAAGATTAATTTACCTGAATTGATAAAACTTATGAATATATGAGTAGATGAAAAATACCAATTATAAATAGCACAAAGTCAAAATCACATAATATCAATATAAGACTTAATTAAATGAGAGAGCATAATATCGATATTGAAATTTCGATTAAAACGATCTAAGTTGGACTATTTTGAATACGAACAACTTGAGATGACATAGCAATTGCTATTGTGTTTTATAAATCCACAACATAAAAAGAAATTCATAATATGAAAAAGAGATATATTAACTACGAAAACAGTACAATGTTGGAGATTGAATCAAAGTGTTGATGTAATAGAGTTGATGGGTATATTATGCAAATTTATCAAGAAATCCTTTTAAAAAGTATGAAAGAATTTATAAATAAAAAAATTTAAAAATACAAAAATATTAAAACATTACTATTAAGAAAAAAATACTCCATTGACTATGAAATAAAATTTTCTTCCGTCGAAAAGAAAAAAAAAAAGAAGAAAACAATCTAAATCAAAAGGGGCAAAAACTTTCTTGTATTATTATTATATTTTATTTTATTTAAAGACTTACTATAAATAGAGTTACATCACAAATAAAAAATTTAATATAATAAAATAAAAGTTAAAAAAATTTCCGATTATAAAAGGAAAAAATAACTTAGAATATTTTTTATTTTAATTTACACCACAAATAAGTTATATCATAAATAGAAAACCCTAATATGATAAAATAAAATGATGAAAATAATTAAAAATAATGATTGTATAAAATAATAAATAATAATTTTATACAATACGATGTCTTTTTAATAAATAAAAAAAAGATTTAATTAATATTTTTAAAGGCTTTCACACTTTTGAGCTCATATAGATAGGTGGAATTGTGAGACTTTTAAAAGATTCCTTATGAGATAAGACGTTATGATCTTGACCTTTAACCGTTTTCGACCTTCCATAAGTACATTTATAATATACTTAGAAATTAAATTCTTAACATTTGTGGGAATTTTTTATTTTTAACTTTAATTTTAAAAAAATTAAAAATATTTTTTCTATCACTTTTTATTTCAATCATAATTTAATTTCCAATTTCATATAACTGACTATCTCAAATGTTTTTTTTGTTTTTTTAATTTTTTCTTTTTTTAAATATTTAGTTTTTTATTAAAAATATTTTTTAAATAAATATATTATTATTTTAAATACACTCCTTTTCCAATATAATATTGTAACTCATCATTAGCTTTTAATATATATAAGATTATAGTAATTCATCATTAATTTTTATTTAGATAATGATAAATTTTTTAATAAATTAAAATTATTTTTATTTCTTAATTTTTTGAGTCGAAGAATAACAACCACTTGCTAATATAATTCTTGAAAGTTAGATACAATAATTATATGCCATAGAACACAAAATTTATTACATTACTTTAAATACAAAATATCTTTAAAAATATTTTTATAAATGTTATTTTTAACATTATATTCAAAGTTAATTCTAATTTTTTTAAAATTAGGAATATATAAGCAAATATTTATCCTACTTCAATTCGAAAAAGTAAAGAAATAAAAATATTTTTATTTTAATGTTAAAATAAATCTTAATTCGAATGTCTAAATGAAAATTAATGATAGGTTACAATATTGGTATGTTATAATACGACTTATATTGTGGTTTGAGAAAGTATGAGGTTATTTTATTCTAATTGATAAAATGAGATGAAGAAGAAAAAAATAACTCTCTGCTTTTTATTAGTTTAAAGTGATCTTTAAAAAAGCCAAATAGAAAAAGAATTTTTTAAAAGTAATATTTTATTAAAAAAATGTATGCAAAGAAAAAAAACATATTTTATTAAAAAATAATATTTTAGCCAAAAATATTATAAATATATTTAAAAATAAATTATTAATGATAGAAATATTTTTGGACTAAAATTATTAATGAAAGATATTTTTGATAATTTCACGTAATGTAAAATATTTTAATTTTATTTTATATTTTTAATTAGGGCAAAAATTATTTATGAACGTTATTTCTCTTTTATTTTAATTGATTTTTTATAATATCGTTTTCCAACACAATTAGAAAAAAGCAGAAAGAATTGAAAAGAAGAGGGAGAGAAAAAAGTTATACAAATTTTCTCTAGTTTCCCTGTTTGACAAATAGGCACTGTCTTTTTCTTTTTCTTCACAGCGTTCAACTCGGTTTCTCTCAGGAGTTGGGTTTACTTCGTCTCGTTCCATGGAACACTAGTAGCTTTCTTTTCAAAGTTTCCAACTTTCCGTTTTCCCCAAGAATGGTGTCGGATTCCGTGTTGGTTGACCGGCTCCGGGAAATACTCCGAGTTTCCGACCTTGAAACTGCCACAGCCGGAACCGTTCGTCGGAGACTGGAGGAGGAACTTAGGGTGGATATGATAGGAAAGCCTTTATCGGGTTAAATCGACCTTTTCCTTCGAACCCATGTCGAGAAACCCCAAACGACGACGTACAAGAAGCAGAGGATATGAAGAGGTGAAGATGATAATTCTTGGAAGAAAAGGAAGGTGAGAATGAGAGTGACACGGGGCAAGAAAAACGCGGTATGGTTTCTCACTTTCTTTTCCCCCCTCAGTTTTTCCTGTGTATTCGTTGGACCTTTTTATTCATTCTTTTTTTTTGAGGTGAGGAAAAGGTTGTCTCTTTGGGGACTAGCTCTTCTCTCTGTTTTCTTTTTTGTTAAAATTTCTTTTGGCTGAGGATGGAGAAGGGTGAATGGCGCCCTTTGGTTCTGGACTTGTTTCATATTGTGTTAGCATAGTAGGAGAAAGTTCCAATATTTATTTATTTATAGTGTCTTACAAATGCTAGGATATATGCATGGTTATATAAGACTGGACAAGATAAGAAAGTATTGCATCCTAAGTACAGATGGTTTGACTGTGTCCTACATAACGATTGAAGGCGTAAAGGAGAATAGGCTAAAATTATACAGAGGTTAGCTTTGTTCGTAAAGGTCTACAATCTCTCAGAATCAAAACAAACTTAGTTAAGGACATAACCACGGGAACTGAGACAAGAATCCATTTGAGTGATGCCAAGACATTTGGGATTAATACCCTTAATTGTTATTGTTACACTTTGGTCCGCGCAAGCCAAGAGTCTTTTCTAGACTGGTTATAGACTTGTACGTCAGGGTAATAAGTGTGATATTCTATCAAAGAATCTCTAGTTTTGAAGACCCCTAATTTACCTTGGAAGATAAATTATCTACTAATGGAATAAAATGGGTATAGAGGGAAATGTATGTAATATAACCGAACCCAACTAGTTTTTGGATTGTGCTGTAGTTGATAGATTGATTGATTTATCAGCAATCCATCTCATTGCGTTGATTCGATTTTGGATTGCACTTAGAGTAAATTGTTTAATCACATTCTATCATGTTGCTGCAAGACATTTTATAAATAGTAGAACTGAAAAAGGAAAAAATGAGTGAATGAAAATTTGTATGCTGCTACATAATCTAGATGGCAGTTACATGTGATTTGGTAAAACTACCGTAGAACAGAAAACTTATTCCGGCTTAATCTTGATCCTTACGCTTGTAAACTGTGCTCTGTCCAATGCTGTTCTGAATTGTTTTGCAATATTTTCAAGAGGTCTGAGAAAACGAATGGAGAAGCAAAAGAAAAAAGGGGCTTTAACAAACCATGTGCACTTTCTCCACAGCTTCAGAAATTGATTAGTAGGTGAGAACTTGGCAGAGCAGAGGTGATGCTTAACTTGTATAGCATGTCGTTGTTATGATCCTTACTTTATCTTCAGTCTAATTTCCTGTATACCTTTTGGTGATGTCTTTTGGTTAGTAGGTCGTCAAGAAGATTTGGGCCTATATCAGGGAGAAGAATTTACAAAACCCGCAGAACAAGCGGAAAATCTTATGTGATGAAGTTTTAAGTGGAATTTTTCGGGTCAAAACCATAGACATGTTCGGATAGACAAGGTGCTATCAAGCACGGCTGGCCCATAGATGAGAAAGATGGTATTATTACTTTCCTTTAACTTACTTTCTTTGTGGAATATAATGTTTTGCAATAGGGTTATTTCTCATCGTCATGGTATTACCATAGTTATTCTGGTTATTCTTTTAGGTACTAAAATGAATGCAGAAAAGCGCACCTACGGCCAGTTGTTTTTTTGGTTCCTGAAGCAATAGTTGCCTGCTTTCATGCTTTATTGTGTAATTGTTTGACATCACACCAGTTATGGGGTTTAAGTTAGGGTTTTCAGCAGTATACATAATAACCTGTCTAGATTAAATATCTGCTTGGTATTCCCTTCAGTGTTGCTTGTGGCTACATCCATGAGTCTCAGAACTCAACTTAGTGGAAGTGCTTTGTATATTCAGGATCTTTTCTTTGACTCATGCAGCCCCTCAAGTCAAATCCTCTGTGAAGAGAAGGCTACCGAAGCAAGGCAGAGAAAAGGTGAGAATAGAATTGCTTGAAGCTGAAAGTAACAGGCTTCAGTTGCAAAATGCTTTCCCGCCCTTTATCTAGGTTGCTTGCAGTATGGTGGAGCCTTTGCTTAGCTCTCCAACTAATGACATTCCAATGTGAACTTGCTAACTCTCAATTAACCAGCTTTAGATGAGCCAAAGCAGAAGAAAAGGCAGAAAGGGGAGGATCTGGTTTTCTTGCTCCAGTTCGATTATCAGATGCCCTTGTGAAATTCTTTGGCAATGGTGAAAATGCATTGCCTCGAGCTGATGTTATCAAGAGAATATGGCAATATATAAAAGAAAATGACCTGCAGGTTTGTTGCATTTCTGCTCTGTCTTCCACCATCTTTAGCTCTTGTTTTGGTTTTAATACTCATTCAGTAACATATTCCTTTTTATAGAAAAATTAGCAGTCTTTGAGCTTCTGACTATGTGGCATTGTAATTGAGCTGTTATCATCAATTAAATTTATTTGACTGACCATTCTGGTAGTGAAAGCTTTCTATTGGTTCAGACTATCCAGAACCTAACACTTTTAATTCGATGAGATCACTCCATCTTAGGATAAAAATGAGTTTGACAGGAGATCCAGAATATATGCAACCTTAAAATGTAATGTAATTTGGGTTTATGTATGATGGTGATGAGAATATTAATTATTAAAAGGGATTCATGGTTTGACATTTTCTTTGCGTTCCAAGAATCTATTGTACTTGACTTAACAAAAGATAATCCATTGAACTTCTGATCTTGCTAAATAAATTTATCTGATAGTCTCGTTAACTTCTAAGCAACTAACATTTGATTATTACTATTCGTTATGTCTTCAGTCATCTTGTTTTATTTGACTTCCTGTTCAATTTTTCTTTTAGCTTGACATTTACCTTTCCAACAGAAGTTTTGCCGTAATAAAATTCAAATGAAAATGATGACCCTTTTCTCTTTTGGACAGCAACCTATTTTGTGTTTAATTAATACCTTCTTTACCTTTTTCCCTTTTAGTTTCTTACTTTCCAAGAAAACAATATTTTAAATGTCCCTTGAAATTTGAGAACGATACGGCCATATAGTGTATGCATGTATGCAGGTCTGTTGTTATATCCATGCAATGTGACTCCAACAATTTAGTCCACCCTTGGTACCTTTTTACTTGCACCTTTTTTTCCTAAAGTTGTTTCCAAATCCTATAAATAACATGTAGTAGTCTTTTTCCTGTTTGGCTCCCATAGTCCTCTTAATTGGGTTGGTGGAACTAAGTGTTATGTGTTCTTGACATGTTAATTACATGTTTGTTTGTTGGTGTTTTCATATTTGATATCTAGGTGAATGAAGATCCTATGTAGTGAGAAATTGGGGATGTCTTTAGTAATGTCTACTAGTTATTTGTATACAGTATTTAAATTATTTATAATATACAATGGTAATTGATATATTCTATCTGATAACTTCTATTTGACTTTTACTGGACAGAAATTTCTTGGGAAAATCAGCTCCCTTAGCAGTTATCAATGGCTGTGTGCTAGGCATTTGCAGCATAGCAGGTTTTAAAACATGGTCAAATCAGCAATCTCTCGGGACTTGATATAGCATGGTTGTTTCTTTCCAGGATCCATCTGATAAGAAGATAAATCATCTGTGATGAAAGGTTGAAAGAACTATTTTCAAGTTGATTCCTTCCATGGCTTCACAGTTACAAAGCTCTTGACTGCTCATTTTATCAAAAGAGAAGACTGACTTGCTTGCAATTGGCAAATGAGGTAATTTGTCAACTTCTCCTTTGGGTCCTGTTAATATGGTTTGCTCCTTCTGTCTTAGTTTCTAACGGCTTTCAGTTTTCTCATTTTAGCCATTGTATAGGATCTTGAATGTTGGAGTTGCAAAAATACTGTGGGTCCCTCCTATTAATCAAACTACCTGCCCACATAAAAGATTAGATGAAGAAAACAAAGTTGTTGTCCTCGTAATCCAATAATATTGGAACCATAGAAAGAAAACCAAATCTTTATATCCTTGATAATGCTTAGATGTTTTTTTGTGTGTGGTTTAACCATACAATATCCAGAACACACTGGCTTGACCAACTTAGGTCGTGCCATGTAAAGTTCATTAAAGGGAGAAGCACCCTACGGGTTTCTCTAATTCTGGATCCAAATCAAAAGTCTCTGGTCAAGCATTGAAAGGATACTACATAAGTTTGGTCAAGCATAGATGTTCATATGTGGTTTTCTCCCTGTTGTTGGTCTTGTCCTGGATATGATTATTCTTGTTCCACTCTTACTGTGCTGGTCCTTAAATTAGATAGCCGGCAAATGTATAATGTATGTATAATCCAACGGTGAATTCTTAGAGGCTATTTGTAAAGATTCTCTACCCTTCTTTTGGCGTGCTGTACCTGTCTGTTTTTTTCCCATTCGTTCTAGCAAATCATCTTTTGGGCTTCGATGGACTCTTTTGCAGTGTAATCCAATGGATACGTATCTGCTGTGTTTAAAATGAATACACTTGGAAATAGTCGGATTAAGCTAGACTTCCATAATTGGGCTTTGAAATTGTGGGATCAGTTGAAACATGATTGTTTTGATTTGCATTTAAAGCCCAAATGTTAGTGAGACGATCGTTTATTTTGAAATTTAGCCATGAGTGGTTTGTCTTAACAGGCTAACACTAAAATCTGATTGTACTGTTAACCATGATTAGTAGAAAATTGCAACTCATTGAATGGCTAACACTTTAACGTTCTATCATTTTCACTTTTGTCGTTAGAAAGATTGCAACTCATAACGTGATTTGTACAGTTTCTAAATAGCTAGTTTCTTGCTACTGTAAAAGTTAAGCTACTCTGATTTAACTTTTAAAAATTTAATTAAATGGACTATATTGCATAACTTTTAGACAAATTAAGTCAGACAGGGAAAAAAAATGTCACAATCAATCACAAACTTTTATTGTGTTGGCTTAAAATTACTTTTGCATCGACTTTTATCTTTTTCTGCTTTGCATTACGCTTAATGTATGATTCAATAAGCATGTGATGCAAAGGAAAGAAAATACCATTATAACATGAGTTATTACTTATTGAAAAAGAAAAAGATTAGTTACAAATATTAACAAATTAAGAAATATTTTGTCATAAAAGCATCGAGTTTTGTTAATAATATAAATTCTAAATTTAGTAAGAGGTGCATGTGTGGTGTCGCATGAAAGAAAAGAAAAGAAAAGAAGAAGCCCAAATAGGTGAAGTAAGGAAAAAAGGCATTACAAATGATGGGTGGCGTGACATAATTGAAGGACAATAGTGTTGAACACTCCATTTTTTTTTCTTTTCTAATATTGTCATTTAGACATGTTCATCACTTTAGGTTTTACTTATTTTGTCCCTATCAATATTCTGATTCATCCTAGTAAAATAGTCACTATTTCAATTTAGTTTTCTTATTTAAGAGGAAAATGACAAAATGATCCTTACCTGATAATCTAATAATCAAAGATAGTTAAATAGTTAAACAATAAAAATTATTAACATTTTGAAGCTTAAAAGGAACTAAATTGTTCAAAAATTATATTTCTGAAGTTATTTTAATATAAATACAAGGGATAATTTTGTCCTTTTAAATACCTACTTTATATAGTTGTGAGTTGTGATTGTGAGGAATAGGGAAGGTGGGAAGAAAGAGGAGACAAAAGGAGAGAATTTGGGGTGAGGGAATCTATCTATTTGGTGGGACCCAATCATTTAATGAGAGAGCACCGCCGTTAGATATGCAACGAAACGATGCAATTAAGTAGCCGACAATTCCGTCTTTGTTTATCGGATTCCCCCTGTGGAATCTCCTTCTCTTTGGTCCCCAGCTTTTTTGTTAAAAAAAAAATAAATAATAATAATTATTATTTCCGTTTAACAGCCTTCAATTATTTCTATCAAGGCTGGCACCCACTCTCATAAGAGTCAATTTTTATCTATCTATTCTTGCTCCACCTAATTACTTCTACAATTTATTGAGTATTATCTAAAAAGGAAAATTTTACAATTAATATTATCTAAAAGAAACAAATGGTTTAGTTATTTCATGTTAAATACTTTTGAAGAATTCTATCAAACTCACTGTTTGTAGGTATTAATTTATTTTACTAATGAAATAATATAATCACAATAATATATAAATACGAATAATATCTGGGAATCAAAATATATGATGGAGAGGAAAAAGGAAGGTTTTGTCCATCTCAACTTAGTTTACCTTAAATGCAACATGATATTTGTTTATGGAAAATTAATTTACCACCACAACATGTTAAAAATTAGTGCTATTTACTTATCAATTTGATTGGTGATCAATTTTAATCTATTGTGATCATATTTTTATGAACTGTAAACAATTTTTTAAAAAGACAGAAGCATGACAAGATGTTGAATTTTAGAGCGAATAGTCAACATAGATATTCATTAGTGTTGACTAATATTAAAATTAAGTCAAATATAAAGATGGAACACTAGCTAGATGGCAGAGTGTTACTTTTGTTCAAGTTACTATTTTTCTGTTGCTTAAAAGTAGTACAACTAGCTTTAGGTCTCTTAACTATAAAGGAAAACAATACATGTTTTCTCTCTCTATGAATTCATGAGTAAAGAACTATTTTTAACCTTCTCAGCAGCTGACGTGATCAGTAAATGGTAATAAGGGGAAAAAATTTTAAAATTATCTGTAAGGATTACGTTGTAAAAGAAGAAGGGGAGGCTTAATAGAAAAGCAGACTACTTTCATTTCAGAAGAGGCGTAATGTTAGAGTCTTACATGGATTTTGATGGAGTTTGTTTGGTCTTTTTATATAGTATGAAAATGACGAGAAGACCCTGAAAAGTAAGAGAAATGGAAGTCGGAGATAGAGATGAGTGAGAAAAACATATATAATATATAAATGAATGATAAGCTTGTCATCACGTGAAAGATGGTTTGAAATGATATGGACTGAGTTGTTGTTGTTGTCCTCTTCGTTTGCACCATTGAATGAGCATCTTATTCTTTTCTACCAAAATAAATATATCATTTGGACGTTTCTTTTACGTGAATCTTCTCTATCAAATGTATTCCAACCAAATATAAATACAATAAAAAAAAACAATAATAATACAAAAATTATTTAAAATTAAATTTTATATAATGAAAAACACAATTTCGTATAATCTTTTTATGTATGATTTGTTACACTTTTTAAATAAGGGAATACTATTCTCTCTTGGAATGTGTGTACCCTAACGCTTTTAATCTTTGCCGAGCATCTTCTCCGACTTTATCCTAAGTAGAAACAGAATATTAATATTTCATTCATTTTCATCTCTATCTTTAATATTATTTTTTTAAAAATATTTTTATTTATTTAATTTTAAAAATTATAAAATTAATTTATGATATTTTATTTTTATTATTTTAAAATACTTTATTTATTATATTAAAGAGATAATATAATAAAAAATTATTAAAACATAAAAAAAATAAAAAATTAAAAATATTTTTAACTTTAAATTTAGAGTTTAAGAGTTAAAAATAGACGGAGAGAGTAGTAAATTACACAAGATAAGGACGTACTCTTAAGATACCATTTCTTGGATTCTGGAGGTATCTGTACGATCGACAAAATAATTCAGATGCCATAAGAGTCCCCATACCATTTTCTTCTTGAATAAACAAATGGAAATGTGGAATCACAAGTTTTAAATTTAAGTAGGTTCTTTTTCTTGAATTGACCAAAATTAACAACTTGGGGGGGTTTGGTGGGTGACCTTTTGACGTGTGTGTTTTATTTATTTACTTTTTCTTTCCAAATTCTATGCCATCATTGGTGTACTGTTGTTCTGTGTGGAAAGACAATTAAGTAGCAGCAGTGGCAACTTTCAAGGGAATCTAATGCTTGACCTCGATCTGCACCAACTAGCTAAGCTAGTGGGGTCTGCAATTTAAACTGGCCCTCCATCAAATATCTTTTCCTTTTTGACAAATATTTCTTCATCAAAAATTAAATAGTTGGTTGTTTTTCTACCATATCAAGCTTCAGGACCAATGTGGATTTAATTACTCTTCAATTTAAACGCACACAGTTTAGTACAAACAGCTCTATTGAATCGACTTCTTGTTGCACTATCATTTTTTCCTTTTTTTGTCCTTACGACTAATTCAAGAAATGAACCTTGTTGGGTAAGAATATGTACATTTGATATCAAAATAATAATATTAATTTTTATGAATTAGTCGTGAAAATAGTCATTATTTTTTAGTATAACTTATGTAGCTACTAAGGTTTAAATATTTTAACCACTATCACATGATATGTCTCACTTAGTATCCCACAACTCTCTAATTTACTAAATAAAAAAAATACACCTATAGAAAGGATGTTTAATTTCTTGTAAGGAATAGAAGAGAGGTAGGATGTTATGAAATGTGCGGTGAGATGGGAGTAGCGAAGAAGGATATTTTTTCGATGGAGTTTTGGACTCTTAGTAGTTTGAAGTCATGTTGTTGGGTTATTGTATCGTGAAAGGAGATAAATCAAGAGTATTATTGAACCGATATAGATTTTCCGTAATGGAGTTGAATCCTTTTAAATAGAGCAAGATATTTACACTTCAAATTAAATATTTATTCATTTTATATTTTAACTTAATTTATAATATATTCACCAATAAATTTTTTATTATTTTCCACGCGTAAATTAAAAAATAAGATGTAAAATCATAAAATAATAAAACAATATACAAATTTTAAAAATATAAAAACAGAAAAAAGAATATTAAGTTATAAAATTTCAAATATTAAAAAATTTAAAAATTCAAAAACAAAATAAATAAACAAATTAAGAAGAATGAGGGAGAAGATACAGTTAATGTGAGATTAATTAAGAAAGAAGGGGTGTAGGATTCTCCTTTGTTAAGATGGGAATCTAATTGGTGTAAAGGCTTGTCATTGAAAGTTCTTTTCTTTTTTCCAGAAAAAGAAAACGACATGTCATTCGAAATGAGGCGTGCTAATTAGTTGGGGCTCTCTGTGTGTTAGGGAAATGAAATGGATTGGACGTGTCCCACCCTATAATTATTATTAATCTAAGATTCCTTATTCCTAAGTTGCACCTATTCTTAAAGTTTAAAGTAAGTAGTGTTTTAATTTTTTTGATTTTATTTTAAAATAAGTGATATTTTACATAATTAAGAAAATATTAATAATGTTAACGATTTTATCACTTGTTCAAATGGAGAAAGTTTTACATAACTAAGAAAATAGTAAGGAAGTTACATCTTTTCAACATATTAATTAAGGTTAAGTTATTAAAAATACAATTTGCTTTCTAGGAATTAATAGTTTTTTAAGGGATGGTGTCTAAGCTAAAAACACAATTTATTTTAAAATATAAAGAAATGTTATTCTATTTTTACTTTTAAAAAAAATAAAATTAATTATAAATTACGACGTTAATTTATCGCAATAACTAAATAGATTTCTTGAAGGGTGTTATTTAGTGATCAATGTAATATGTTATTAATTTTCATATTTTTTAACATTAATAATCAACCAAGCAGCTTAGCCTTAACTCAATTCTAAATTATTTGCAACTTTAGTGTATCAAAAATGCTATCAGTTCTCCAAAAAAATAGCAATATAAGAATATATTAAAATGATCCTTTGAAGAGTCAGTTTGTTAATATTATATGGGGGTGTCAGTACTGTAATTATATTATAAAGTATAGGTGTATGAATAAGATTCTTATGTATTACTACAATTGTGTACTGCTATTATTCCCAAGAAAAATGGATGATTAACAAAACCATAAAAAATTTATAGAGGTGATCTAAACGTCAGCAGAAGAAGACGCCGTTACACTGAAAAGGTTAAATCTCCTCTCTCCCCTACCCCCCAAAACAAAATTTTTTTAATTTTTTTAATTTTTTTAATTTTTTTATTATTTTTGAAATAAATTAATTCATTCTTTATTTTTATGTTTAATATTAAATAAAAAATATTATTTTAAAAATATTTATATATAATTTAGATAAATATTATAAAGGATATGACATCCAAGGATGAGGAAAAAATAGGATAAATTGGAATTTCGAACTTTGAAGGGCAGAAAAGCATAATCGATGTGAAATCTTTCTTTGTGAGAATTTTTATTTTATTAAAAAATATGATTTTTCTTATTTCTAAAAAATTTATTTTCTCAAAAAAAAAATATTTTAATTTTTTTACCAAATGAACATTAATTTTCTCCTTCGTACTAAACACACCCCCTTAATCCCTCTACCCAAAATATCATCTTATTGCAGTTGTGGTTTCCCCTACAAAATAAATAAGTGAAATCATTCTTTTAGGTAATTTTAAGTAGACATACTTGTAGAGTACTTTATACTTAATTTTATATATTACACTTGACAGATGACATAAAAAATAAAAATATAAAAAATCACGGCAATGTAACAAGAATTGCAATATCTAATTTATTAAAGTAATCATAATTTGGTGTTACGATCTTTAGATTACAGTAGAATCTAAAGGGAATTTCTTATATTGAAGACTTTTTTAAAATAATATTTATTTCAATATTTTCCTATTGGTATTATACAGAATATATAATGTAACAGTGATGTATTTGATTAGTTATTTAATAAATTAATTATTTTTATTTTTAAAAATTTATATCAATTACGCAATTTTTTTTTGTCCATTCTCTCCCCCTTTTCTTAAAAAATAAATTTCTTTCTCATTAAAATATTAGGGACTCAAATTTAGAATAATTTTAAATGTTCATATTCGAGAAATGTTTTTATTTATTTTATTCTTTTATTTTAATTTTGACTCTACAAAGTATCCTTAACAATAATAAGATACAAACTCTACATACTTTGGTATTAAGAACAGCAAAGATAAAGGTGAAGAATAGATCCTTCGTCAATAAAAATGAAAAATTCTTGTCATTTGATTTTGGTAATACTTTCGACACTGCAAATTGAAACGGATCAACTCAGATACAAAATAATAATTTATATTTATATTTGTCGAATGATTGCAGACAATTGATCATAATGCTATATAATTCTCCAATGAATATATTTGTGAGAATAAAATTTTTAATAGATAAGATGATACAAATAAAAATAAAATCAGTGTGTTGATAATGAAATTTTGCTGCAAAATTTTAAATCAACCAGCAATTATAACAAATATCTTTGTGAATCGATAAAATAGAAATTTACATATCTATATAAAGACAAGGTGTCTTATCACACTGGCTTCTAAAGAAAATCCTCCAACTAGTTTTAATATATTAGTATTTTTTTCTATCAACTATTATTATTATATAAAAATATTTATCAAATAGAGAATTATGATTAACTTAAACCAAAAAATAGTTGTATTTTAGTACTATATCCGCACATAATTTGTTCATACTTAGCAGACTAAACTAAATATTAATCTATATTAAATCTTAAATATTTCAAACTATCTCTAATTCAAGGGTAAATGTTACTAAAGTTTAGTCAAAGCCTCCAATATATATAATTGTGCTTATATTTCTATGACTACAATACTCTAATCAGAGCTTAAAATTTTAATTCAAGAAATATGTTTTAAATTAACAATATATTAATAATTTCTTTCAATATATTATCTTGATTCTTGTACTCAAAATTTTATTAATTATTATGAAAAGATTAAAAACATTAAAAATAGAAAATAGTAAAAAAAATCAACTTCCGAAATTAAAAATTAATTTTAAATAATAATTTTTAAAAACTTAAATAGAGACTTATTACATTCTTATCATACCAAAAATACTTGAGTTCATTTTCTTCAATTATATGAAAAGTCAAATAATGAACCATAGATAATGATATTAAAGCTTTTTAAAAAATTAACTGTAACTCTTTCTAATAAAGATCTAGTCTGTTCGTGGTAAATGATTTTGTATTAAATTAAAAAAATCAAATAATGAATATAAAAAACAATAACTTTTTTATTGCATGATTAATTGTACTATAATTTTAGGGAACATGTAATGCACTACTGAAGGATAAAAAATCAATCAAAATTTTATATTTAACAAAATTATAAAAAAGAAAAAATTAAAAAAACAAAAAAAACATGTAATTTAATTGAAATTTTAAAAATATTTTTAATTTTTTTAATTTTTTTATTTTGGGGTTTTCTTTTTCTTTATAATAATAGAATTAATTAAATAAATATCACATTAATTGCACATATTACCTTCTCGTCAGTTTTGATTTTTCCTTCTTCACATGCTTTCATTAATTTATGCCTTTTCTTTTGAATATTAAAATCAAACAAGTAAAAAAAATAAAAAAATTTTTTATTAAAAAATATTTAAAATAAATTATTTTATAACTTTACATCTTAAAAGTTTTAAAAATGAGCTTTAAACCAAATACTAAATGAAGTATTATCAAATTATATACAATTTTCTTTATTCCATTCTAGTTGATAGAATAATTTGCACACTCATTAGAGATGGTAATTTGACTAATATAATCTTAAGATTATAATTTTTTGAAAATATACAATGACAATTCTTTTCATATTTTAGAATGACTTTAAGTAATAAGGGTAGAATTAAAATAATATGATCGATTATCGTAGTTTTGAAATGAAGTATTTTTTAAAGCAATTTATTTTTTAATATACGATAATTAAAATGGAACGGGAGGAGTAGTCTATATTATTCCATGTTATGCCTCGAAACAAAGGAGTTCTAAGTATAGTAATTAAGAGATATGTAATTGTTGGATTAGTCTAAAAGTAAAGACTGATTTTAATTAATTAATTGAGAGGAGTGGAGGGACAATTTAGACCATTGAAAATGGGGAATCTAAAGAGATAAAATATGCGACGACACGAAATATACCTTTCAGGTTTATGGCTTCCTTTCTTTCTGTCAAAACCCGGCGTTGTTTAACAGAATCTTCTCCTTCTTACCCCCCACCTCCCTCCACTTTCCCTTCTTCTTTTTCTCCACACAGTTCCTCTCTCTCAATATATATATTAATTGTCTTCTCTCCTTAATTTCTTATTTTTATGCCTTTTGCATATTTGGGGTTCTATTTTTATCGATTTTGATTCTGAGAGCAACTGAAGCAAAAGATTCGATTTTATTTCTAAAGATCTAATCGGAGATAGTGGAAGATCTGGAGAAATGGGTTCGATCCCACCGGAATTGAGCTTAGATTGCAGACCTACTTTCTTTCCCACATCCATTACTGATTTTCTTCGACAGCTCACCTTGATCCGTAGCGTACCTGATAAACTCTCGCAGATTGATGATTATATCACCAGACTTGAAGATGAAATGAGGAAAATCGATGCCTTCAAACGCGAGCTTCCGCTTTGTTGCTCCTTCTTGTTAAAGACGGTTAGTTTCTCTTTTAGGTTTCATCAATTATCACCTCGAGCTTGGTGATGGGTTCTAATCATAATTGTGATAGTACGATTCTTTTGTTTATCTTTGCTGCTAATCAACTTCTGATGCTTTTGGGTATTTATTACTTGAGTAATTCTTTGCGGGTGATGTTTCATTTGTCATTTAGTTTGGAATTATTTGATTATGTCTTGGAAGGAAAGAAAGATGGTAAAAAAATTAGATGTCGGAAGATTGTTATTGTATTTTAGTACTATGTATATGTTCTAGTTTGTTTTCTGTGAGGATTATGAATTGAAAAAATGAGGGTGTTAATTATTTTCCCCCTGGTGATGGTTGTTATTGCAGCAATTGTAGCTCTGAGAGCAGAATCAATGCAATATAGAAGAAATCAGAACAGAACCAGTATTGGAAGAATTCAATTCCACACTGAAGAAGAGTTCCCATGTAGAAGATACTAAAGCTGAAACCACTAAAGATAAGGATAGTGAGAAAAGATGAGTTGGATGAGCTCTGTGCAGCTTTGGAACAGTGAATCTCACTGCCAAAATACTGATGAAGAGAATAATAAACACCCATCTAAATCAGAATTGAAAGTGAGAACATAACTGACAGTTTTCTTATTATAGACAATGAAATTCTCAGTTGTTTCTTGTCCATCTTCACTGATCAACTTCTTGCTTTTTAACTGTTTGTTAGGATAGAGAGAGATCCCTGAAGAAGCAAATAGTTCAGTAACCGAAGATCCATTCCAATCTTGTAAAAACATGAATGTGGGAAAGACATTTTCACCTTTCAAGGGGTTTTCTGGTTTCTCAGTGACAGCAGTTAGGAAGGAAAATAAAGATGAACTACCAGGAGTACCAGGATTATCACTTCATACTCCTGGAATTACGAAGCTGAGGGAGGATGCTGTGACTAGTGGTTTGAATTCAAACACAATGGTAGCAGAAGGTGGATTATCTGAGTGTAGCAGGCTGCCAATCAAATGTAAGGACCGGATCACTGGCTCAGCAGCAGTCTGCTAGAAAGCAAAGAAGATGCTGGTCACCAGAATTGCATAGGCGATTTGTTGATGCACTCCAACAACTTGGGGGTTCTAAGGTTAGAACTTTATGCTATTCTTAAGAAGTGCAAGAGGAAAACTTCTGTATGAAATTGTGATGATATTATTTTGTTTGCAAGAATCTAACTCTTTTGTTTCCTTATTGAATAATAGAATTAAGTGCCCATTTCATGGTTTCCTATAGGTTTTAATTGTTTGAGCATAGGAGACCATGGTGTTTGGCGCAGACTTGGTGAATTTGATGAATTAGGAGAATTTAATTCTTGATTATTTTGTTTGGATCATTGGAACCCTGTGTACAGTTTCAGAGGCATAGTATACAAGGAAGTTACAAAAATCTGACATCTTTGCTAAACTGAAAGGATAGAGTCTCTAGTGAAATATATATAAAATGATTTCTCAATAGCTGCTAGAATCTTCAAAGCAACATTGAATTAACATTTCCAGCTTAATTGTTCTGTCAAATTTTCAACTCTTGCTCCTTGTGTCTGGCTTCTTTGCAGTTTAACTCCTAAGCAGATTAAGAGAGCTCATGCAAGTGGATGGTCTAACCAATGATGAAGTAAAGAGTCATTTGCAGGTGAGTTCGAATTCAATACTATTTATGTGAAGGAGGACTATGTGTTGTTTCTTATGAATTGACCATATTAATAAATACTTTTATGTGATTTTCAGAAATATAGGCTTCATACACGAAGACTTCCAAATTCACAGACCCAACCAGCAAATCAGTCTGGGTGTGGCTCTGGGTTATGTGGATCCCAAGGCAACTGGGGGAATCCTCAAGCAGTGCAGCTCCCAATCTGCTTCCCCTCAGGGTCCCACGCTTGGCTGGGAGTTCCCGAGGTACTTCCACGACTGTGGGTGATAGCATGGAAGAAGAAGATGATGTAAAATCTGAGAGTCACAGCTGGAAAAATCATGTTCACACCTCTGGAAAGATTGATGTATAGATCTCCACCATGAATTTTGCAGATAAGATTATACATTGGAGGAATTAATTACCATAAATTGTGATACCCTATACTTATATATAAAATCTTGAGAGAAGTGTGAAATTTTGCAGGATAATCTCCTTTTTTTTTGTCTGTGCATTTTGAACCGTGTTCTAGTTATTTGTTGTTTCGGTACGGGAACTTGAAATTTAGTCCCAACACTTGAGAAATGAAAGAGCAGTACCTCTCTGGGATCAAATACATCACTACTATTACTTGTCTTGAGTTCCTGTTGAGAATTCTTGTGCTGTTTCTGATTCATCATTGCACTTGAATTTCTTGATGCTTTAATGATATCAGGTTTAGTTGACTTATTCTTCAGCAAAGACTTCTTAACATATACTATCTTATCTTGTGAAGAGATTCCTTTGATCTAAAGAAATATGTGGAAAAACTTTTTTTTTTTTCCCTTTAAGAAAGTGGAACAGGGATGCCTTCTAAGATTAGGCAAGACCAAAATCACCAAATAGTAGCTTTTGTCTTTCACAAGACAAGGTCTTTGGTCCACACATTCAAAAGCTTAATGCAGTTTCTACAGCTGTGAATCTACTTTTTGTTTATTTATTATGTGTCTTAGTCTGTACGACTCAAGTGCAGAACCAAAAAGAAAATGAAATAACATATTTTTAGGAAGAAGAAAGAAAGAGAAGAACAGAAGCATCTTGTATTATTTTAGTGTCCAATTTTTAAATTTTAAATTCATTTGACAATCATGATTTGAGGGGGCTCTTTATGTGGATCAAAAATTGGTATGACTGTTAGAGGGGATCCTTCCATTAATGTCTAACCAATAATTAAATCTTAAATATATAGGTTCATGTTCTTAAAGAATTATTAGATATCTTTGTGAAGTAAAATCGACAAGGCAAGATTTGATCTTATCCTCTGCAAGATACTCCTAATATGTATATATCTTCAATTAAATATGGTGTCTGTTTTCTCATTTAATACAAGCATTAGGTAGTTTCCCTTATGCTCTATTCTTTTCTATTTAGAAAATAAAAAATAAATACATGGACCACTTTTTGTTCTTTTAGGACGAATCAACAAAACCAAACACTTGTAGACACCAAGAAAATCTGCCTTTAAGAAATTGACAATGCAACTAAAAAAAGATGAGGGAATCAAGAGAAAAAGGACAATGAGAAAGTTGATAAACAAAAAGCAAATTGCTGTATTAAAAAAAGAAGAAGAAGAAGAAGAGGAGAATCTACACATACAAAAAGGCAAAGAAAGAATAGTCCAAATCAATAGATGGAGTTAAGTTGAAGGATCTTTGATGGGGTGTCCCAAAACAGAGTTCTCTGGTTGAAAAATTATTCCTTCCTTTGAGTCAGGCATTCATGAAATTAATGGGTGTTTGTATATAAAATTTTAAGGGTAGGTGAGAATTAGTTCTCTGACTCATTCCACTTGAGAAAAAGAATCCAACAATAAATACGTTTTAAGTCAAATAATTTATGTGAATTCGCATTGATCATGTTTATTACTTCAAGAATTTCAAACAGTTAATATATTTCATAGCCTGTTTGGTCAAGTCTGTGAGAGGTTAAAAATCTTTATTTATTTAAGAAATATTTATTTTAAAAATGAAGTGTTTGGCCAAACTTTTGAGAGAAAATAAATTGTTTTTAAGGAGTAGTAAAAGCTAAAAGAAATAGGTTTAAAAGCGCTTATGAAAAAAATATACTTATAGTCACTTTTCAAAAATTTTGACTAAGCAGCTGATTATTCTTCCAGTGTTTTTTCAAATTGCGGCTGACAGCGACTGTTTTAAATCTCTTTTGATAAGTCTTTTAAAAATGCGAAATAAGTCGATTTGAGAAGCTTGACCAAAACAGACTATCAATTTCAAATAAGATTGGATTGATTATATAAACAAAATATTCACCTTAAAGTTTATGTCAAACGAATATTTTATATAAAATAAAAATGTCCTCAAAACTTAGTAGAATTCAGAAACCATAAGATGTCTATGTTGGCGATGTATATCCAAAAAGTGTGGAAGCAGGAGTCTCTATCACCAGCAAAATAATAGAGAAAGAATCTTATGTACAAGATTTGGTTAGTGACCCATATAGATACAGCCACGTTTTCTTATTTACCATTGTTTGGTGAAAAACTTGAGAGTAAAAAAAAAAAAAAAAAAAAACCCTGCTTTTGTACTCTAAAAACAGAACCGACACTCTTATAGCTATGATTTATTTAAGTTTTACAATCATATTTATGTAGTTGTGAATATATAATTTTTTTTATTCTTAAAAGAATATGAAGAAAATGATATATGAATTTTCACAATTAGTGTCTTACTTAAATCCTCGTACGAGTAATCTATTACTCTTTTTTCGTTTTTAAATTTTCGAATAGATGGAAAAATTACAAAGGAATCGCTTCTTGTCAATCCCTTCATCATTTTCTTTTGTTAGTATTTAATTGACACATTTTATAAGAAGTAATTAAAAATAATAATTTAATTATATCACCTCGATAAGTATAATAAATTCAATATTTTAAAAAGTAATAGTATAATAATAAAAGTAACATAGATATTTAAATTTTACAAAATAAAAATATTTTTAATTCTTTAAAATTAAAAAGGTTTTTTTATTTATTTTATTTATTTTGCAATTTAATAGCTCAAATAAACCCATAATAACGTATGAATGATGCAAAGAAGATTTCGTGATAGAAATATGGAATGTACTTTTCCTTCTATTATCTTAGATGCGTAAATAGAATTTTTGTTCTCCAAATTTTAAGTGATTTTGAGATTTTTTAAAATATATTTGGAGCAAAAAATATTTAGTTGTCCTATATTTGGATGGTTGATGCATATTGTTTCATAATATATTATATTATATTATTTAATGAATATAATATCTAGATATATTATGTCGTTTTCATCGTACATAATGTCTATATCAATAATTTGAAGGATAAATCTCGAGAAAAAATAGTGATACGAGGTAGAACTATTATAAAAAAGACAAGGTAAATTATCATATAAGATTATTTAATAATGAGTAAAGATAAATAGAAAAAAGATAATAATACAATCACACCAAATCAATTATTACATAAAATAGGACTTTTCATCATTATCTAACTATCAATTTAACGAAATAATATAATAAAATTCAAATAGCAATCCATGAAACATTATATTTAAACTAACAACATAATATAATGGAATGGATAACGATGCTCGAAACAAGTTGACTATGTGGTTTCAACTCAGATATTGATCCAAACAATGTTTTAGATGGCCACTTTTACTTAAAAATCTCTTAGGCCTGATCAAATTAATTCAACATTCATATAGCCTAGCTCGTTGTGTATATTAATTGTAAGTTTGCTCTTTCGTTCGGTATTTTTAGTGTTCTTTAAACCTAATTAATTAGATTTACACTGAAAAAGCAAACACACCTATTAAACAAAAATTATCTATTCCCATAACTCAATTCGATACATCCTGCTTAATTGCCATCTGAGTTTTGAGTTTATAAAAAATTGAATAAACAACTCTTCCAGGAAGAAATGGGCAAATCATATTAAATGGTTTAGTGTTTATTGGTGGCTCTTCATAATTCTTGACCTCTATCCACCAAGCATGTCTTTATCGTACTTTCAGAATTGTTAAGAATATCCTTTTTATGTGTATATCACTTTCATATTTAATTCACATATTATATTATAAAATGTTAGCTTCAAATTAGATTGCAAACTGTCATGTTACATCAACTTCACTATCTATTTTAATTTTGTGGGAAAAAAAGAAAGAAGAGAATCAATAAATAAAGAGAAAATCAGCTAGGTAAATGTGACTTTTAAGTTATTTATGAAGAAAAACCTGTTGTTATTGGTGTAAAAATAACCATTCCTTTTCTAATGGGTCAATTTTTATTTTTAAAAAGAATGAAAGAAGGGTATTTGGTAAACATATAGATGAAGACATCTAGATATTTTCTCAGGGGACAAAGCATAATTGTTCTATTTTTTTAACAAAAATATCTTGCATATTGTCAAGTAACAAAGTATATTCCATATGTGTCAATAAAAATACTTTTGTTTTTCTTCAGGTACAAATATTTTGTATTCTGTAAGGTTTAGTTTATTTTGTTTTATTCTATCTTTTCTAATACAACCTTCCCTTTTTTCTTTTTTCTTTTTCTATATTATTAAATTCCAAAAATTCACCATAAAATGCAAATTATCCTCCCTCCAACAAATAGTAAATTTTTATTTTGGAAAATCGTTTGAAACATTTTTTCTTGAAAAACATTTTTGAAGATTAAGTTTCAAGAAAAAGTTATGCAAAACAAGCCTCCTAATAAATTGGAGGAAATGGGTGAACAAATTGTTAATGGGCTTGAAATGAAAAGTAAAGAGGACTTGAAATGATCCTTGACTTTCATATGGGCTTGAGGCCTTTTGCCTAGTAAGTCCGTTTTATGGATTATCATGAGAATACAGGGCAGAGTCTAACTCCCAACTCAATGTATCCCATTATTCCTCTCCAAATTAGAAGTGACAAAATTAATTCATTTTTAAAACAACTCGTTCAACTTGCTCATATTTGAAACGGATTGAATTGGGTGACTCAACATATTTATGAATCAAAATAATACATCAAACTATTGGGTCAAAATAGTAACGGCGAGTCAAATGGCAATCCAATAAATTTGGAGATTAAGAATTGCTGTAAATTTGAAATAATTTTAAAATATAATAATTTTCACATTTATTTTCTTTAAAATTAAAATAAAAAGACGTGGAAATTGAATCTTGCTGGATAAATTGAGTTATAATCCGTTATTTAATTCATTTTTGCCAAAACAAATTGTAGGTGATTTTTTGGTCATGATCCGTTTTTTAATTCGACACATTTTAACGTACCCAAGTTTGACTCAATATGTCAATTTTTCTAAAAAAAGTTATTTTGGTTGGATTGTTCTTTGTTTCATTCAAATATACAGCAATATCTGTTTTGATTTTATTTCTAAAAGAGATATTTTTATTTGACCAAAGGGTATGAATAAGGTGAGTGGCTAGCAGAGTCAAGGATCAACAGGAGATGCAGTTAGCAAATATCAGGTGAATAATTGGTCAAATGTTTACTTAACTTTGTGGGAGAGAGTCCCAACTTTCTCGCTCCACCATTCAACAAGATCAAACAAAATTTTAAAAAGAAACACACTATGATATGAATACTTACTGATAAAGATGATGATCATAAATCTTCAAGAAAATTAATACTAGTAAAAGAAATAAACATGGCACAATTGCAACCTGAGAGAGTTGTTGAAGAATGTATGCAAGAACCTGTAGCACAATTTGAGGCTAAGGATGTTAAGAAAACTTTGGCTAGTAGTAATAAGGAAGATGCTGCCTCTTTCAAATTCAATGCCAAGCCCACAGATTTGTCCCAAGATCTCATAATACTACTACTGCTGCTGCTGCTGCTACAACCCCAATTTCAAGTTACTTTTACCCATATTTTCAGTATCTTTCTGGGGGTACTGCTACTTCTGATTGGTTATATATTTGATCAAGACCTCTCTCTTGTACCCCAATCAGAGTTTCTCTGCTATGCTTAAAAAGATCCTTCAGATGTCAAGAACAAGATCATTAAACAGGTCGTTTTTAATTCTCGATTTCTGCTACATTGCCCCTGATTTTGATCTCATAGTTGTTGCATTTCTTCCTTCTTTCCAATTTTTGTAGGTACATATTCCTACTTGGGTTTTTTAGAAAGTCTATGAGGGGTTATTATCGTAGATCTCACACCTCGAACCTAAAATCTCTGAATAAGGGTGAAAGGTGTTATTCTTGGTAACCCAAGTGACGTTCTTGTGGTCCAAACTGTGCACGTGAGGAGAAAGAATGCTTGGGAGGAGTAAAGAACATTACTAAACATAATGCATGGAGTTCATTTAGAAATAAATGTGTGATGTCTGCATATATAATAAGGATCTATACCTCAAAAATGCAATTGTATACAATGTTCTGTGTGATGAATATATGATATTTGCGTTTATCTTTCCACTTTTCCACATTTGTATATTCATAATCTGCTTGGTAAATATATTCATAGGTTGAATACCAACTTAGTGACATGAAGCACTGTAGAAATGAGAACTTATTGAGACAGATGAATAAGGATCCTGAAACTGGTGGGTACTTAAAAGAAAATGAGGTTTTAATGTCCTTTTTAAGTATTATTTTAAATATCTATTACTGAGTAGTCCCAATTTCCTCATTTCCGGCTACAAAGAAAATCAAGTCCCTCATAACTAACCAACCAGACACTTGCTCATACTCTCCTGTCCTCTACAAGCTGGTACTTTCATAAACTTTTGAACTGATGAATTTATTTTCCTTATGAACATCGATACACGACTCAGTTTTTCCTATACTTTGTAATGAAGATTGTAAGTTGTGATGGCAAGAGGGTTAAAAGAAGAATTCCATTTACTGATAAGGATAAAGAGAGTTTGCAGGTAAGCGTACATATTTTCTCATATATCTTGCACTATAGTTTTGATTAGGATTCTTTTTATGGTGCTAATGCCTCTTTGCTTTCTAATTTTCTTACTTTCGGTTACGGTTGTTGCTGAGGAATTTACCAGATGATCACTCCCATCACAACTTGTTGAAGATATTCTGGTGGCTGGAATTGATACCTTTGCCTTATCCTCGTAATTTTTTCATCTAATTGGCTATGTTTCTTCTATTACCAAATTAAACTGACTTCTTATATTTCCAATTCAAGTGTCAAAACCGTCGCGTATGCCATCCCCAAGATCAAAACTTGTCGCGTGCTAGGGGACATTGGCATTAGCAACAAGGTATTAAAGACGAACTCGAATTTAATTTCTGTCATTAACAGCATACTCTGCTCCCTCCCTTTAAGAAAAATCTCATTCTTTTTTCGGCTCTTGTTAATATTGAGCTCATGCACTGATTGAGTTTGAGAATTCTGAAGCAGCTGAGAGAGCAGTATGTCCATACGACAGGCTAAAAAATTAAGTTCCATGATTTTACTTGCTTTTTACACTTTTATTGAAATCTAACTTATAGTTTTGAATTTGATCAGGTTGAGAAGTTAAATGATGAAAGGAACTGGAGAAAAGGCCTAAGAGTGAGGTTGCTCCTCAGACGTTCAGTAAGTCTAATTTACTGTCTCATTGATCTTATTTACACACTTTTGCTTCACGATGCTACCAATTTCCTCCTCGAATGTTATTTTTGTGAAATGGTCCGTTAAATTTGCAGCCAAAGTCTGTTCTAAAGAGCAGGAAATCGGAATTTGATGGATGTTTTGATGATGAAGATGGACTGCCTTCTGAAGACTCTGATAGCAATAATGTAAGTAATGTCATGGCTAACATCCTAAACTATAAGAAAAGCTATAGCAAGTTATTTTGTTGTTAAGGATTTAACTTATATGCACTCACTGATAGTGTGTAAATAATGGTACTATTAAAAAATGTTAGGTTGAAGACGGTGTAGGATCAGCCAGAAAGCATGGAACAAGGGCGTGGAAGTTAAGAATGCGTCCTCAAATTCATGGTGGCCGGGGCCTTCTTGCTGCACTTCCACAATGCAGCAGTGGCTCGGGCCCCACAGTGAAGAGACCAGTGAGACAGGTTACAAAGGGGCCAGAATGCCGGATGGAACGAGAGGTTTCACCATGGGAAGAGGGAAGCCTCTCACTGCAACTGTTATATCTGGAGTACATGTTGCCTAGTGGAAAGACTTTGATCAATTTTTCCCCTTTGGTTACTATGGAACAAGATTTTGGATTTCAGGAAATAATGTTATTTTCTACTTTTTGTGCGCTGTTTTTGAGCATTCATTCATTCAACAACATGTATAGCAGTAAATAGGTTTGCTTGGGACTATTTATAGCTTGTTTTTTTGCATTATTATCAGATTGATCAACCATTTATATTCTTTTGTTCCCCTTGAGTTCAATTGCATGGATAAGTGTTTACATAAACTAATCAAGATGACTATTGATTCATCTTCTGTTTTAGTAAATACAGGTTTTCTTCATTGTTTAAAATTACAGTAAAACCTTTTTATAATATCTCTCATTTGTCCCCATAATTTAATTGCTATATAGCTAGCAAAGAGTGTTGTTATTAAAAATGAAAAATTAATTCCATAAAAATATTAATTGCTATAGTGAAATATTGTTAGAGAGGACGGACCAATTGTATTATCTCAACTCTACCAAATAAAGATGATACAAAATTTAGCAGTTTTTACGTTGTTTGTTTGGTTGTTGGTAGGATGAATTGAGCTAATGTATAAAGTTTAGTATTATTTATTTATTATTTGATTGTAATTTTGATTTTCCTCTTAAAATTTAATAATATGCGAGGGACTGATGCAGTATTATTTTATTTACTACGATAAAAAGATTAGGATTGGATCTTGATTAATCGATAAGAGCAGTGTCAGTTGACCTAAAGCAAGTAAAACACTTGTTTTTTAAGATTTAAGGCCCTAAAATTAGTAAATATTAGAATATTATTTATTATAAAATAATAATTTTACTCACGAAATCTAAATATTTTCAAATAAATTTCATGTTGAAACGTAATTTTTAATTTTTAGTATGTTCTTATTTAATTTCAAATACTTATGGCTTTAACTTTGATCCAAATCTTGTCCAAACGAACTATAAATAATTTAGAAATACAAAGATATATATGAGTCTTATCAAATATTCCCTCTATTTTAATTTAGTAACCGTTTTTTTTTAATATATAACAAAATGCATAGTTTTATATTTTAAAAAGAAATCTAATTCTACTTACGTTTTAGCCTTGAGTACATTTCTTATAAGAATAATACAAACACATATGATGCTACAAAATTCAAAGAATATTTTAATATAATTTATATATTATAGAATTAAAATAATTATATTAAAAATCTTTTATATATCTAAACATCATGCTAGATTCACAAAGTTTAGACCTAAATCCTAATTGGATTCCAAAGTTCCAAACTTTCCTGTCATTTTACTCTTTCTAGTTTTACTTTCTTGATTTAGTAGGATTTTGTTTTAAAAAAGCTATGTGATATTATGTAACTGGTGGTAAATTTATTTATTAGTTTAGACGTGCTTCATATTTTATTTTATTTTTTCAAATTCTACTCAAGGGTGTGTTTGATTACATGAATTTTCATTTTTTTCTTTTTCATGCTGGTGATTTTATTTTAAAGAAGATGCTTCTCTATAGTAAATACAAAAAAGAATAGAGTTTTCTATCATTTTACATTGTTGGAATCGAAACAGGAGAGACGTCATGTAGAGAAGTTAATAATTGCAAATTTTTAGTATTTATTTATATTACATAAAATATTTATTAAATAATATCTACCCCATATAAAACACAAAAAAAAAATAATACAATTCACTTATTTTTAAAATAATATCTTTTCATTGCTAACCACATAGCGATGTATTCAAATTGTAATTTGACAAGAGTGGCCTATTCAGACTGGGACTAAAAGTGAGGAAGAATAGAGGTGCCGCATTAACATATTTGAACCCTTATATTTGAACCAAAAGAACCCTATATTACATATTCTATCTCATATTTCTCTGAATCTCTTCAAGAAAGTAAACCTAAAATATAACCATCCACGAAGACTCATACAAAATTTTCAATTTTAGCAGTGATTGAGACAGCAATGGCCCATTAGCTCAGTTGGTTAGAGCGTCGTGCTAATAACGCGAAGGTCGCAGGTTCGAGACCTGCATGGGCCATTTTTTCTACCGAGTTTTATGTAATTCTGACTATATCAACACCAACAATCCTCTTTTCCCTTCTCCTTTTGGTCTTTTCCCTTCTCCTTTTGGTCTTTTCTTTTGCCAAACAATTGAGCTGTTAAGATTTCAGTTTTCATTTGCTGTGTTCATATTTTGGGATTTTATTCAAACTTAAAGTGCTACTTTACTTAAGGCTCCTCTCGATGTTAATTATATATGCATATTGTCTTATGGATGCTTATCAGCTGACTTATTTATTCCAAGGATATGCATGTCAACGTTTGTTCTCATATTCATTGGTTCAGCCCCTTTTTAACCGGCAATCCAATTGAAGATGACAGACATCTTGGCCCTTTGTGGGATGAAGAACTGCACATCAATAGCTAATGCATGAGTAGGTACCCCACCCAGAATTAAGCTATAAAAAGTGGTGCCTGCACGCTTTGTCTATACAGTTTGTGTAATATGTTATATATAACACCCACAGACACTTTGTTATATTTTGTCTTCTCCACTATTTAAAGATAATATATAACAGAGTGGCAATGACAGTATCCTGCACTATTTGCAACTCTTTCAATTAAAAATGGAATTTTCAGCACATGATCTAATCTCTTATTTTAGTTTCCATCTCATCTGAAAAGTGGACATTCATCATCAATTCTTTGTCTTCTTCTCAACTATATTATGGAAGAAATGCTTTTGTAGTGATCTCCACTTCAAGTACATCGAATAATGGCTGATTAGGTCATAGCAACCACAGGAATACTAATTTTGTAATAACCCTGACCATTACTTGCCCTACTTTGATGTATGAAGTCTACTTCTCCTATAGGAACTTATTTGGTCTCAGAACTTAATCCACTGACTTAAGGGGTTAAGACTGTTTTATTTCCAGACTGTAATTCTTTTTATTTCTTGGCTATATACTGTTTCATTGAAATGATAAGTGCTTTGATTGACATGCACTTTCATCTCTCAGTGGTTGGATGCAAAGTCGAAACTCTATTAAATATCTCTGCTGCATTTCCTCTAACTAGTGTACTAAAGGTTACTAAATGTCAAAGTGGATAACTTCATCCAACACTGATCTTTAAGTAAAAAATACTGATTGTCGTATAAAATTGTAGTGCTTACATGTCCATTAAGCTTTCATGTCCATAGTGGCATTCCCACTCTTAAGTCCACTAATGTACCTTAGTTTTTCTGGTATATAAATTGCTCTATGCAGGCTCAACACAAGTCACAAGAATTAGAACTGTTCTTTGCTTTTAATACTTGAAAGTTATGGCGAGTCGTAGTATGTTCCCCTGCCTTACTGTTTTCTTCTGTGTGATCAGTATTCTGGCTCCCTTAACTGCTGCTCAGCTTGATTACAGTTACTATGAGAGAGCTTGCCCCAGCTTGCCTAGGATCATTCGCTGGAATGTTTGGGCAGCTCTCCGTAATGACTCCAGAATAGCTGCATCCCTCCTTCGTTTACACTTCCACGACTGTTTTGTAAATGTAAAATTTCTCTCCTTAAAGTTGTCACAGGCATATTCACATCTTCATTTCTCTAATAATCATTTTATTGAATCGTCCTAGTTCCATGTTTCATTGCATACCTTAGGGTAATTAATTGTACTTTTCTCTCTTATATGAATTAAGTATCACGGTGCTAAAGTATTCCTAGTTACATTCTTATGACTAAGCTTATCTTATGTGTTTTCTTGCCTATCATGGATTATTAGATTTTGATGCTTGGCAGGGTTGTGATGGATCCGTGCTTCTTGATGACACGAATGATTTCAAGGGAGAGAAAAATGCTGCACCAAACCGGAATTCAGCCAGAGGATATGAGACAATTGATATCATAAAAGCAGACCTTGAAAGAGCTTGCCCATCAACTGTGTCTTGTGTGGATATATTAACTCTTGCAGCTAGAGAAGTGGTTGTCATGGTGAGTAGCAACATTTATATGCAGACGAGTACTTAAGTATGGTAATGCCTAGAAATAAAGTCCTAAGATGACAAGATTTCCTTTTTCCCTTTTCAGTCAGATGGACCATTTTGGCCTGTTTTACTTGGTCGACGAGATGGACTAACTGCAAGTGAGAAAGCAGCAAATGAACAATTGCCTTCACCCTTTGAGCCTCTGGATAAAATCGCGGCCAAGTTTAGTGATAAGGGTCTTGATCTAAGGGATGTAGTAGTTCTTTCAGGTACCTTTAATCTTCTTGATTCTTCAATTAATTTCAGAAGCAATGAGTAATTATCTCTGTTGGAACTCAGAAATGTCTGAGGATGCAACTACCTAGTGCAAAATATGAATAGCAAAAGTTCAAGTTTAGCACACACCTTGAAAGAGATCAAACGTGTATTTATTTTCAGACTATTCAGGCATAAGTGCAAGTCTTTTGCTGCTCTCCTATTAGGGGCAAAGCTACATAGTTCGAAGGGGTTCAATTAAATACCTTTAATTAGAAAACTATATGCAAAATAGGATAACGACAATTTGTTATTGTATATATAGATTGTAGCCTCCTCTTGACAGTTTTCTAGTGTAACAACATCAAATGTGGTTCAAAAATTAGTTCAGGCCACAATTTTTAGATCCCAGGTGTGGCTGTCTTGCATTTTAATGAATTCCCCTTATTAGAATTTCTGACTCCGCGACTGTCTCTTGTGATATAGGAGCACACACCATTGGTTTTGCTCAATGTTTCACATTCAAGAGGAGACTTTTCAACTATCAAGACTCTGGAAAGCCAGATCCGAACCTTGATTCCTCAATGTTGTCGAATTTGCAAAGCACTTGTCCCGACACAGATGGATCCAACAGCAAGATTACTCCTTTGGACATTCAATCTGTTAACAGATTTGACAATGCATATTACAGAAACCTTATGAACAACTCAGGTCTTCTTGAATCTGATCAAGCTCTAATGTCAAATTCTCAGACAGCTGACATGGTCAGATCCTACAGCTTGTACCCTTATCTTTTCTACAGAGACTTTGCTGCATCAATGGTGAAATTAGGAAATGTTGGGGTCCTCACTGGACAAAATGGACAAATTAGGAAAGTATGTGGCTCTGTAAATAACTACTAAATTGCTTCTGTCAAGTATGTTTAGTTTAATCAAGTGTGCTTGCTTCAGTATGTATGTTTCATACTAATAATTTAACTACATATCATATGATGTCTACCAAGTAGATAATTATGTTTTTATTTCATTAATCCGGTGTGATTAGTGGTAATTATATGGACAATGAGAGATCCCACTTAGAGAAGAAAACGTTGGTCAATTAGAATATTTTAAAGAACAAAAAGGGTATGTCCGTATTATTACTTATAGAGTATNCCACTTAGAGAAGAAAACGTTGGTCAATTAGAATATTTTAAAGAACAAAAAGGTGGTCCTAATGCTTGACTATTTACGTGCTAAAAAGCATTGGACTCTTTTGTTCTTTCTTCAATTTATATGTTGTCACTGATTCTATGTTCTCTGAATTTCCTCTTTAATTCAACAACATACTTGATAATTAATTACACAAGTGAGTTTCGAAGAAGATAGTATATCTTTATTTTATAAAAATAAATGTTATAAATATAATGGATTAGAATTAGAGTGGATTGTTCATTTAATTCACATACATAAATTTATTTATATTCAGATATATCTACACAATATGTAGCATCATTCATTTCATAGAAGTCTTTGAGAATGTATCTTTGTAACTATAAATAAAGCATTTTGACTCATGAATTGGACACTTAATAAAAGAAAAGTTTTCTCCTCATTTTTATATTTCTTGTTCAATATATCTCATTTAATATAGGTCTATATTACTCATATTTTACAATAATGGATTAATTATTTTTGATTGATCCTTCACACAAGAAGTTCAAATTGTCATTTGGTAGAGTGCATAAGAATAATACTAAATAGAGTATATTAGTAATGCTTGTATTAGTAATGCTAGTATTAGTTATTCTGAGATTATTCCTTATGCATTATTTCGTTTGATGTGTTAAAAATAACATTCATATCATAATTTTTAAAAAAAATTTATCCATATATCTATATAAAGGAGGGATTTAGGTCCGCCTACGTGTCATACCTCATGGTCTAGGAATCTCATTTATCTTTTTTCCTGTATTTTCTCCTTTTTTTCCGGTCTGTTCATTAAAATGAAAAAAAAAAACCCAACAGTCACGTTTATCCATCCTGATAATTGACGTCTCTTCCTCTAATAACTTCTGCCAAAAGTACTTGCTTCCTCCCCCTCTTTCTTTTCCTCCCTCTCTGCATCTTCTTTTGCGCATTTCCCTCTCTCGTCTTAAAAAGAGTGAGAGATAAGTTGATATACCAAATTCTTGGGGATTGTTGATCAAAAATTCTTTTTCTACCAATCCCTTTTACATCAAAAGAGGAATATTAGTGCAGTAGAAAGAAGTTGAAACAAACTTTACTGTAACAATGAGTTTATTTTAGAGATTACTACCTCAACAGAGAATAAGGGACAAGAATTATTCTTCTCAATTAGGGATTCGGTCCAAATTTACTCCTTGTCGCTGAGGTAAATCTTCTCTTTTATCTTTTTGTGATTTTTAGCTTTACTTATATGTTTAGTTGATGTTTCATGTATCTTCTTCCAATTTCTTTTATATCAATGGAGGAATATATAGTGCAGTAGAAAGAAGTTGAAACGAAATTTTGCTGTAATATTGAATTTATTTTAGGAATTACTACCTCAACAAAGGATAAAAGGTAAGGATTATTCTTCTCGATTAGTGATTCTTCCCAAATTTACTCCTCGCCACCAAGGTAAATCTTCTTTTTTCTCTTTTTACAGTTTTTAGTTTTTTTTAAAAAAAAATGTTAGTTTATGTTTTATGTATCTTTAAATTTATATTCTCAAATTCCTGGTAGATTTGGGTTTTTGACATACTAAAATAATGCATCTTTTGGTTAATTTGTTGCCTATTCATGAGATTATTTAATCTTTAAAAATATATATATAAATTACATTCTTACACTTGAATGATTTTAGTAACACTTCTTATGTTCGAATATTAGAAAAATAAGACGCGAAGATTTGATATACAAAAGTTTTAGGTTCTTCCACTCTTCTTTTCTTGTAGACTGCAATTATACAATGAGTTGGAGTCCTTTAGAAGTTTGGACAGTCCTAACAATAATTATGTATTTAAGAATAAGAATGAGTGTTTTTTTGAGTTTTGTCATGGTAGTTAAAATTAGAATAATTAGATGCTTAAAACAGTTTCATGTCGAGTTCTACACTTTTTATAAGGATAAGAACATGACTCTCTCTCTTGAAAATTAATGAGATATTATGTACTGGCCAATATTTACCAACCACTTTCATAATAAATATAATAATTATTTATTGTCTTTTTGCGATTTTTAGTTTTTTTACTCCTCGCCACCAAGGTAAATCTTCTCTTTTCTCTTTTTGCGATTTTTAGTTTTTTTACTCCTTGCCACCAAGGTAAATCTTCTCTTTTCTCTTTTTGCGATTTTTAGTTTTTTTAAAATGTTTATTTGATGTTTCATGTATCTTTAAATTTATGTTCTCGAATTCCTACTACATTTAGGTTTATTACATAATTAAAAAAATGCATCTTTTGGTTAATTTTTTGTCTATTTATGAGATTCATTTAATCTTTCACGAAATATACAAAAAATACATTCTTACACTTGAATGATTTTAGTAACACATGTTCTGTTGGAATTTTAAGAAAATAAGATGCGAAGTGTTGACATACAAAAGTTTCAGGTTCTTACGCCCTTCTGTTTCTGCTAGCTGCAACCACACAATGAGTTGAAGCCTTTTAAGAAATTGGACAATCCTGAAAATAATTATGTATATAAGAATAAGAGTGAGTGTTTTTTTAAATTTTGTCAACGTACTTAGAATTAGAATAATTAAATGTTTAAAATAATTTAAGGATAAGTTCTGCATTTTTTTTAAGGGTAAACACATGAGTCTCTCCCCCGAAAACTAGTGAGATATTGCATACATNCTAATCACATTCATAATGAATATAATAATTATTGTTATTGTCTATCATTAAAAATACAGACATACTTGGTTATAAATCTTATTCCATATAATATTTATTGGTAATTATATAGCACGTGACCTTTGGTTTAACCTTGAAAAGAATAGGCCAGTGCATTGAGAACCCGCTATGAGTGTGTTCGTGGGAAGAATCAGATCAAATTGGGTTTTATTTATGCAAAATTACTTTACATTATTGCAAGAGGTTGTTTCATAACTTGAACCTGTAACGTGGTCATACCACGATAACTTTTATAGTTACCCCAAGACTCGCCGAATGTTGGCTTAAATTTGAAAACCAAAATAAAATTTTGAATTTTAAAAACACCAATAATTTATATATAAGCAAGTAAAGTTTTTTGTTACAACTTTGAGCCGCATTTTTTTTTAAATGAATAAAAAAGAGTAAGAACGGAAAATTTTGCAGTTTTATCACATTTTAGTACATTAATGGGATGATAAAGTTTCATAACATTCTCCGCACTTGCATCTCTTCTGTTCTTGATCAGCTGAACAAAATGGAATAAACTATGAAATCAAATACTTATGGTATTATATTGGATCTATCACTCATCATTATACGAGAGAATTCTTTTCCTCCTCTTATTAGAAAAGCAACAAAAATAAGTTAAGTCATTTTTTTTCCTGACAGTTCTATTTTTAAAAAATAAATAAAAATTATTTCTACTAATCCTATAAATTGCGTCTCTTCCTATAATTTCTCGAAAACTTACTTATCTAAAAATTCTAAATACTCTATGTAACTCTCTATGTGTTTGTGTACTTGGTCTTCAATTGCATTTATCAAAGAAGGAAAAGAATAATAATTTTGTGTGAACTTTGTCATCGCATTATTTTAATGATGTCATGTCCTTAAACTTTGATGTTGAACAACACACACATACAATAGATAAGTTATAATCTTGCTTTATAAAAGGAAACATCCACAAATAAAATAGAAAGGATGTGAAAAAAGGTTTTGAGGAACAATTGTGTCTTTAATCAATGCTAATACCAGCATTGAAAATCATTACATTACTAATATCATAATTTTTTATATATTAATTATACATAACGTTAATACCAAATAAAATATATACACATAAATTAAAAAAATATACCAAATAAAATATTAATAATACGTAAAATTAATACATCCGACCGAACCACAAACTTAATTGCAATAACGTTGTTTTGTATAAATATGTGGAAAGTGAAAGATGGTGAAGCTAGTTGGAGGCCAGGATTATTTTTAAAGAAAATGGGGAAGCGAACAGTAGGGTGACCCTGACTAAACCTATGTATTGTAGTAGTGCTATTTACATCAATCTATCAAAAACCTTTTAATTTTTCCTTTGTCATCTCCTGCTAAAAAGCATCTTAAAAACTTCTCTCTCTCTCTGTTTCTTCTGCTATATATCATCAGTCATCACAATCCCCTAGGCCCAAACAGACACACATATTCCTCTTCCCAGACTCACCACAGATTCTTTCCATCTCAGACATCTCTGCTTTTTGACACCTTTTCATGAGTATGTTGCACTTTCCCCACTAACGCTCATTATATATATATATAAAATAAATTACATATATAAGACTTAGCTCCCATNATAAGACTTAGCTCCCATTCAACCATATATATTTCAAACATAATTTCAAAATTTTAATTATTTTTAAAACTAAATCTATAGTGAAATGATGGCATGATTAATATCGTAAGTAGGAGTAATAAATTGTGGGGAAAGGCATGAACTTTTGACTTGGATAGTTGTAGAAGTCATTATAAACATTACTGGACCAGTAAAGGGACATTTTAAAATGTAAAAAATGGATGAGCTTTGCCAAGGAGATTGAACATGATTGCTGAGCTTTTTTGACTTTGTTAACTAAAGCAAACTTATCTGTAAGAGTTAAAAAAATGATTATATATAAACAATTGGCAATCATGTCATATTTCATATGGAAAATTCTTGTGATTCAATCTTCTTTCCTCTGATGTTATCTCTGATATTCTGTAGTATATACTCTATATTTACTGAGATTTTATAAGCTTGCTTTATTCTCTAAATCTCTAAGGTACATTTATTCTATTTTAACCATCCACTGATCTAATTAATTCGGTTTGGCATAAAAATATGTTTACTAACAAAGGTAAAGTGCTTTTTTATGAAATGTTCTCTGTTTTTTCAAGATTTAGAACTCGAGACATCAAATAAATCATTTTTATTACATGCTTCTCCAAAACCCACACTACACTTGCGCAATTTCAGCTCTTCAATAACTGTACAAAGTCAAAATATCTACACAAGAGAGAGTACCTGTTGTACAGCCAGTTAAAGGATATATGAGTCCAAAGACTCAAATAAATTGGGGGGGCTTTTATGAAGTACAAGTCATGAATTATTCCCAGTGTGACTAGGCCATTTTGTGCAGTGCCAAAGATGCCTTTAGAGGATTCCTTTTGATTTTCTTAGTGGGCCATTTGTTATTAGGACTTACACAGAAGCAGCACTCTCTTTTGTACCTACAACTTCATTCAGTTCTGAACCAATGATCCCTTTGATCTCAAAATCTCAATTAGTCCTCCCCAGTCGCTAATTTTTCGCAACATAAAAGGTACTAATCCCGCTACTTATGAAATTTTCTCTTCTTTTTTTTCCCCTTTTTTCCCTCGTTATCAGGATTTAGGAAATGTGATTACAACTTATTGAAAGAAAAGCAGATGAAACAGAACCAGACCAGTCCTAAAATAAAACTAAGTTTTTAAGAGTTGTGATATTTTTCGGTGGTCCATTCACATGGTACTGAAATAATTCCTGGGATTTAATATATTAACAGAAACATAACAGAAGAGAACAAATTTGAGGAAGTTTTGCTTTAATGGCAGAGCTGTTCAGGCAGGGTCACTAATAGGTCTTTCTTTTTAGTCCTTTTTTAACACTGCCATTTCAAGATTTCATATCATATCAAGAACCAGTTTCCCACAGCTTCTAGCTCTACCAGAAAAAAAGAGTTGTTTAGAGAAAACGAAAGAAAGAAAGAAAAAGGTAGCTCACCCCCCATTCACCACACCACCCTGTGTTGCTCATTTTAGTATAAAGCTAGACTAAAAGGCATTTTTCTTGGGCTTTGTTCACCCTCACACAAACATGACCTAAGTTGTTTAGCACTCCCCCATTTGGCCATCCTTCCCCTTTTCCCTCCACTTTTTTCTTTTACCTTTCCCATTTCTCTTCTCTTTTCCTTTCCTTTCCATCACCAAAATCTTAGCTTCTCCTTCTCATTTTTACCATATTGCTGCAGCTCAATCAATTTATTCTCGTTCAAAGCTTATTTTTCCTTCTCTGTCACTCTGCTTGAAGCATTTGCATTTTACCCTTCCAAGATTACAACTTTATTGTTTAATACTAGTATAGAATTCCACCAAAGTAATTGTCTTTTCAAACGGGAGAACAACAAGAATATCTCCGACACCAATACCCTAAAAAATCTCAAGAAAATTTCTTATTCGGAATTTCTCGTTCTGGGTGCTGTTCAAAATGTCCTCTACACCAGCTGAATATCCTCTGCAGCAACAGCAACAGCTACCGCCGCCCATGTTCATGGGCCAACAAGCTTACTCCGATCGTCCGGGTCACGGGTCTGTTGGACCCGTAATCGCTGTTCTTGCTGTGATAGCTGTGTTGGGAGCCATCGCTGTGATGATTGGCAGGTTGTGTTCGGGTCGGAGGATAATGGGTCGGGGTCAGTACGACTTTGAAGGGTGGGTTGAGACCAAGTGCGCGTCTTGCATCGATGGCCGGGTCGACCCGACACCACGCCGCGTGACTGTAGCCCCGCCGCCGGTGGTGGTTGCTGAGAGCAGTTGCAGCGGTAGCCCCGGCGGTGAGGCGCCGGTGCCGGAGCCGGTGGAAACGAGGGAAGAAGAGGCATCTAATCAACAAAGTAATTCACATGAGCATCATCCACATGAAAGAGCAGAGTCTTGAAATGCCTTTTTTCTTTTTTCCTTTTCCGCTGGAGCTTTTTTAAAATTGGTGTTTAATGTTTCAATTGATCTGAAGAGTATTTTCTAATAGTGGAATTTTCGAAAAAATATATAAATATTTTAGCAATTCTTTTTATATATTTACGTGGGGTTAAAGTATAATTCTGTAATTCCACTATTTGCTGCTGTATTCTTCATTTTCTTTTCTCCTTTCACTTCTCACAATTTTTGGAAAAGTAATGTTATTTCTATGCACTTTTTTCTACTTATTTTACTAAAGTGATTAACACAATCATAACTCTCTCTTTTCTTCTTTTTTTTTGGACCTTTGAACTATTCCCTCAAATTTTAAGTTGAAAATACAACATAAAGTTACCTAGGGAAACAAGGCAAAGCACCTTCCTATAGGAAATAGGAATTAAAAATATTCCAATAAAGGGACTAAAATGGATTCAAAATTTGAGGAAATTGAAAGATACAAATGCCAAAAAGTATTGGACAAAATTAGGAAAGTTAACTTTGCACTATATTATGATAATGCATGAATTTGTTAATGTGAAATGAAAAAGTATTTGTGTGGCTTCTTGTTGTTATTATATAGAATTAGAAAAAGCTCCAAAAGGAATCAACCAATTTTGTCATCCATTTTTTAATAGAGAATTGCCATTCATTTTTCAGCATGGAGAAAACTTTACATTCAAAAGCTAATATTTGAAATGAGGACCCTTGATGTTGAAGTTTGAAGGAATAATGTATGTTCTTTGCAATCAAGTGTATCATATGTACACTATAATCCTTTTAACATTCAAAATTTATTGGACGATCTATCAAGAATCTCATAATATTGAAATTATATAATTGGATTTCGGGTCTTACTTTTAAAATTTATGAATTTTAAATTCAATATCAGATTTAATACTACGGATTTTTGGGTATTCGAAAATTTAAAATTTTTATATTTTATATTATGTCTTACCGGTATCACATGTGTCCAATACTAATAAGTCTAATTTTCAAAGGTCCAACAGATTAATACATATGGCTACACATTTTAATATTAAGTCCGCAATGAAATTTTCTACTAAATCAAATATAATATAGGGTTTATCTCTTTCTCACGTCATTCATGAATATATAAAGCTTAATACACGACATATGTAGAAGAATGACCTTAATTCTAATTAACCATAGAAAATTATACATTCTAAAGAGCAAATTATTAGGTGAATTGAGGTTGTTAATAGTTATAGTCTATTTTAAAGGCTTAATAGTTAAAAACTGAAAATCCAAAATATCCAAATGAATTGCTCCAAAATCAAACTTAAAAAATTTCAATTCAATTCAAATTTATTTGAATTAAATTTAAAATTATAATTTCTTTAATATGAGATTAAAAATCAAAATGAAAAATATTTATATCCAACCGACGAAGGCCCAACTTTAATGGCGAGTTTCAACTATAGGATTTACGATTTTATAACAGCAAATCGGTGACTATTTTTACAACAGGAGCAATTTCTACCTAAAAAAATAGGTGGCTCCAAATTGGCCCAGTGGACCCTGAGACATTGGGCTTAACCAATTAAGATTGTAAGGGTAAATTAGTAGTTCCAATGTTCGAGCAAGTACATGAGCAAAATTATCGCCTCATTAATTGCCAAAAGACCTACTGCATTAAAAGTGACAGAGAATTCTGGTCCCAAACCAACTCCTGGTTTAGTCATTTATGGGCTGTGGCCTCTGGGCCTTCTTTGTTGGATTTTAATAAACTCTTACCAATTTAGTCACTCTTACCCAACAAAATAAATGTTTCTGTACTTTGTAAAGATATCACCCATATCTTATTTGAATATCCCTATTTAATCTGTACTTAGTTTAGTTTGATACATATGGCTGAACTTCAAGTTTCAAAGTGAGTAAAAGAAAAGAATTGGCACTATGAATATATATCAAATGGTACTCCTAAAATCAAGTATTTGTGTACTTCTAAATGGGTTGAACAACATATTGGGCTTTATTCCATTACCGGTGTCCCGGGGCGAAGTTAACAAATGGCCTTGAAAAGGGTCGGTTTCGATTTTTTGACACCCGTTTAATAATTTTTTTCAAAAATAGCCTCCGTTTAAGAAAACTTTCTAGGAAAAGTTTTATTATCTAACGGGCATAAAAAGTGGGTATAAATTAGTTTTGCCTATAAGTCTAATTTTACGATATTTCAAGACAGTGAACCTGTTCAATAAACCACAAGTTATGTCTTATAGGCAAAAGCTAGAACTTATGCATGATGAGCAATAAAGGCAAAACTTTTATTGTCGATCATGCATAAGTTCTGGCTTTAGCTTTTATAAGATACAAATTCATAATATTTCAAGACAGTACATTCTGCCTTATAGACAAAAGATAATACTTATATCTGATGGACAACATAAGTTCTTCCCAACAAATTTTTTTCAACTTAAGATCATTTTATAAAGAAGTCTAATTCCACAATGTGGGGTCTAAAGAGGGCAGTTGTATGCAGACCTCACCTATCTCAGAGGTAGATATATTATTTTTCATAGATCCTCGGACAGAGCAAAGAGATATAAGCAAATGTAATTTGGTGTAATCTCACAATGTGGTGTTTTGAGAGGTTATTGAGAATTATTATCTATTTATTTTTAAAATNCTATTTATTTTTAAAATAATGTTTGGTTATAAAATTTTCAGATTTGGATTCTAAATTAGAAAAATGTTTTAAATTTTTTTTTTGGACCCTCAAGAGAACCCACAGCTTCTGCCACAGTCTCGTATCTCGCAAATCACACAGGAGATGTAAACCACACTAAGCAAGTTCCGCGCAACAAGCTTATAATTGAGCAGCAATCAGAGACTGAATTTGAACTCGAATCTCCCACGTGAGAAATCCACCTCCCAACCACTCAATCATGCGCTTGCGGATAAGTATTTAACTTTATAGAATAAAATTTAAATGCCCCGTATTTAGAATAATAATAATTATTATTCTAGGCTTTTTAATACATACGAGCCTTTCCAACTTGCACCTTTTTTCCTTTTACATGCCCAAAAATAACGTTGTTCTTACATATATAAAACAACACAATTTTTAGTATTTTGGATCATCGTACTCTTTTTACATCCATTATCTATATATATATAAGTCCGCTATATGAAATCTTGCTATCAAAATAATGTTTCTTAAACCAACTTTTTAGTGGATCAGTAACGACATTTCCTTGTCAATGTATTTGTGTACAAGACCATAATATAAAAAATTTAAATTTAAAAATTAAAAAAAAAAAACATGCAACTTCAACAGCCACTAAAATCTAAGTTGCTTTATTTTGGTCCAATATTATCTATTGACTAAGACTAAACAAAACCAATCAAGATTTACAACAACAGTGCAATATGTTTTCCAATATAATACGAAAAATCATGTACGCACTACAAGCTGTCTGTAGTTGTGCTTTTCATTGTCAATTTATTACAAAATAATATACATATACTTTCTTTTTGTGCAAATAATTTTTCTGTATTAGCTCGCCCTCTCTACTAACGCATATATTTTGTTGCTTAATTTGTCAATGTCAAGTGGAGCGGCTTTTATGACTTTCCATCAGAAAATATATTGTTTCTTATGTAATTTTATCTTTCACTTATTATTTTATTTTATTTTTTAATACATTAAAAATCAGTAATTATTATTATTTCTTTTTTAAAATAATCAAATTAGTTTATCTTTCTCCTTCTATTAATTTTATAAATAAAAAGTTTAAAATAATACTTTTTCTTAATTAACTTTTCATATATTTTTCTAATTTACCATAATATATTAAACACCAAGAAATAATTTAATAAATAATTTTATTTATAATTGGTTATCTTCCTTATTTCTTATATTTTTGTATATAAAAACATGTGTTGATAAGGTATATAAGCCCGTGTAATTTTTTTTTTTTAAATACTTTTTGATAAACAAGCTTTTTATCGATGATTGCTCTTATAATGAGTACATTCTTTTTATATACAGCATTATTTTTATGTATATTATTTAATTTGTATCATATTACTCAATAACAATAAATTATACATATATAACATAATATCTAATTCCTGAGAGCTCACAAAAATTAAAATAGCACCAATTATATATAGTTTATATAGTTTATACATAGGTTCTAGTTGTTTACAAATTTATTTCTTTTTCATATATAGATCAAAATAAATTTCTAATTGATATGATTTTAAAGTATCATAAACTTGTATCTTAAATAATTGATGGTTATGAAGATGAAAAGTTTGAGGTTATGATTATTATTAATATTAATTAATAATAGAATTTATGTAATTGAAGACGTATATGAGTTAAGAAAATGATTTTACAAAATAAAATAGTTGAAAAAAAATGATAAAATGTCAAAAAAAAAAAAGGAGAAAAAAGAAAAATACTTTTCTTGGGCATAGGGAGGTGCCACGTATAGGGAGGTGCCACGTCATTTTCTTAAAACCTTCCTTTATTATATATATAGATTTGTTCAAGTGGGACAGGTTTTATGACTATCCATCAAAAATATATTATTTGCCTTATTCATTATTAAATCATCACTATAGTGTATTAGGACTTAATTCAATGTTTTATCCATATAAAGGCATATTATAACTCGATGGAACTTAAATTCAAAATTTAATCATCATATTGCATTAGAACTCAAACCGATGTCTTACCCTTTTGGTGCGGTGGGACTTGAATCCACCATCTTATCCTCAACCAATGAGATAATAATCCATGTATATAAGGTGATAAAATTTAGAAGAATATTAATATTAAAAACATGACATAGCTCTTTGACATATGATACAGTAACACACTACTTTTAAGTTTTAATCAATTAAGTCTCTGCAAAATCTCACATTCTCTTTAATTTGTGAGCTTCGTGAAATCTTTTGGATTCTTGTCCTGAAACTTTATAATCTTTTAACCCTTTATTTATAGAGAAAACTAATTCTAACTTTTCTTCAAAGAAACAAGATAGACATTCATTATAATTCAAATACACATATTCGCTATAATACAAATACATTTATAAACATTCACTCTAATATAAATACGTTAATTAAAACATAAATGGAAATAACTTATGCAGTTACGTTGCAAGAAGATTTCTGAAAAGTCTTGGAGCAACTTCTTGAGACTTCAACTGCGCAGAAAGTGTGAAAGTACTTCAACCAGACAGCATGCAAACGATTTGTACCTGGATGAACCAAGAGCTTTAAAGGCTCCACCACGGAGGACGAACTGGTGGTAGACGCCGGCGACGAAGGCTCCGATTAACGGGCCGACCCAGAAGATCCACTGCTCATCCCAGGCCTTGTCGCCATTGTAAATGACAGCTGCACCGAAACTCCTAGCCGGATTAATGCCAGTTCCAGTGATTGGTATGGTGGCTAAGTGAACCATGAACACAGCAAATCCAATTGGAAGTGGTGCCAACACCTGTCATCATCAACATTACATAATTACTTAATTGGATTTAATTTAGCCTTATAGCATGTTTGGCCAAATTTTTGAAAGATCTAAAGTGCTTAAAAAAAATTATTTAAAAAAATGAGGTGTTTGATCCCGTTTCTGAGAGAATATAGTTATTTTTAAGGAGTATCACAAGGTATTTCATAGAAACTTAAAAAAAATAGTTTCTCTCTAAAAGCATTTATTTAAAAAGCATTTCTGTGAAAAATATATTTAGAAACACTTTTTAAAAGTTTGATCAAACATTAATTGTTGTTCAAAAGTATTTTTAAAATTTATTGATCAAATACAAATAATTTGGATAAGTATTTTTAAAAAGACACTTCTCAAAATAAATTAATTTAAAAAATTTAGCCAAACAGACTATTAATAATATAAAATTTTAAATTCTTGAATATTTACGGGAACGTGGGAGTCTCTGGCATTCCTCTTGGGATCGGCGGCAGAGAAGACAGTGTTAACCAAAACGAAAGTACCGATGCTCTCAGCAGCTAAAGCAACACCCTTGTTATGTCCAGGAGCAATGACATTAACACCACCACCATACTTGTTGTAGTAAGCTGATTGGAAAGCCTTGACGAAACCCACACCACAGATAGCACCCAAACACTGTGCCACAGTGTACAAAACTGCCCTGACCAGTGATACTTTCCTTGCCATGAACAGCCCAAATGTCACTGCAGGGTTAATGTGTCCTCCTGTATTATGATTACATGAGATTATGATTTCCACAATTTAAACATGTAAAAAGAAAGCTTAATTTCCTCCCAATTATTTAATCACTCTTTTTTTAATCCCTTTTCACCACCTAAACAAATACCTCCCCCATTTTAAAATAACTCATCGTTTCATAAAAATAAAGATAGTTTTATATAAATTAAAATATTTA
>JACEIK010001865.1:82950-93314 GCA_018107945.1 Datura stramonium
CTTCAATTCATTAATACATGTTGTGTTTTTAATTTCAATTATCACATTATATGTTGCTGTTGCTGTTTTTTCTCCATTAGTTTTATAATGAATTCTTCATTAGCATATTCTCTTTTCAAATCTGTTTCAGTATGTTTTACTTGAATTGAAGGTCCATCAGAAACAATTTTTCAATAATAATAATATATCCAGTGTAATTCCACAATGTGGTGCTTGAAAAAGGTAGAATGTATGTAGACCTAACCCTACCTCAGAAGCAGAGAGATTATTTCCGATAGATCCTCGACTCAAGGATAAACTAAATAACAAATCAAAGTAATCCAGAAAAAAAGGTAACAGGTTAAACAAAGCATGTGAAATATTACCTAGCTAAAGTAAAAATAATGCTATACACAAAGTTCAAGAAACAACCAATAATATCATAAATCTACGGGCAAAACACTATAGGAGGAATACCACAACTACTACTAAGAGCAGATCTGTTAACAACGCTCCTACTTCCTGCTAATTTACTAACCTGATTCGTGTCCTCCACAACCTCCTATTTAGGGACTGGGGTTATCATATCCTCGTTAAGCTGATCACAATGTTTATTTGGTCAATCTCTACCTCTCCTAAATATCCATCGACAACCTCTCATACCTCCACAAGGACATTTGAATATCCCTTTTCTACATATTTGAACCATTTCAACCTTGCATCCCGCATCTTGTCCTCCAAGTACCAAAACTACTCCACCTTAACTCGGATATCTTCTGATCTTATCTCTTCTAATACGCCACACATTCATTGCAATATTCTCAATTTGGCAACTTTCATCTTTAAAATACGTGTTCTTGATCGGCCAACATTATGCCTATATAATATAGTTAGTCTGACTATTATTATAATACTTGCCTTTAAATTTTAATAATATAAAATAAAAATTTAATACTCACTAATAAAATAAAAATTTAATTAATCAACTAGCTAACTATGACTTCCCCCCAAACTCACTTATACAGTTGAAGAAAAAAATTTCGAGCCTGACAAAATTTGTCATATAAAATGAAAGGACGGAAATAACGTTTTCCCCGACACACTTTTTTTTTTAAATTTTTTTGTCCTTTTATTTCATCGAAAATCATACGCCCTCTTTATTTCTTTTTGGTTTTATTTATTGTGTTTGGGTTTTAACGGAGAAGAGTGAAGACAGTTGGGGGGGCGTTTTTGAGTAGTGACGAGAGCTTCAAGAGTTCGAAATATATATAGCGGGACTACTAGTACTGTACAACTCTAGAAGTCTTCGTCCTCCGCCCCCCTAGGGTTTCTTCTTCTTCTACACTCAAAACTGCTTTTGTCTTTTTTATTATTTATATATACAAAAATACACACCCCACAAAACAGAGACGTACACAGAGGGTGACAGAAACAAGGAACAGTAGAGAAGAATGGCAAGGCCACGGTGTTATTTGGACATAAGCATAGGAGGAGAGCTTGAAGGGAGGATTGTTGTGGAGCTTTACAATGATGTTGTCCCTAAAACTGCTGAGAATTTTAGGGCTCTTTGCACTGGTGAAAAGGGTATTGGTCCTAACACTGGTGTCCCCCTTCATTACAAGGTGCTCCCTTTTTGTTTGTTTGTTTGTTCTTTCTTTGCACGCATGTTTTGAGATTCTCGGTTTCTTGGGTCGCTAATGGATATGAAATTAAATATACCCTTTTGAAGTTCAGTACTAAAAACAACTTTTAATTTATGGGACTTTGTTGGGTCGGTCTTATTTTGGTTGTAACAAGTATATATGATATGTAAAGCTTGTTTCTTGATCTGAAAAGATGTAAAACTGCTGAACAGATTAAGAAATTGTCGGTGAACCTTTTAAAGATTCTCGGTGTTGTGGATTACCGTTAAAAAATGAAATTGGATATAACAATTTGAAATTCAGAAGCAATGACGACTTTTGATTCATGTGACTTTGTTTAGTCCTGTCAGAAGTATATATATAAAGAATGAATTTGAGGTTATTTAAGTTGTGTGAAGCTTGTGTATTGTTCGGAAAGGTTGTAAAAGTGCTGAATAGAATAACAAATTATGACTCAAATTTCTTTTCTTTCATTGGTTAGTACTGTTCTGTAAATTCTCTTGTAGAAAAGTTCACTCTTTTTTAATGTATACTTTAGTGTCCTTTCATTTGCTCCGCCAAGCAGATTGTCAGTTATTTATGTGCTTTTGAGATTCATGCTCTATCTTGATAAGATTTGCTTGTCCTTGATTCTAAGGCCGCAACTATCATTTCTCTAACATTATTGTCCATTTTAGATCTCAATACCATGTCTTTTTTTGGTCTTCTGCAGTCTTAATGAATTGGAATTTTTTTTCATACTAAGTGAAGTTAGTCATTTTGGTTTCAAATAAAATTGCAGTGGAAGTGTATACAAATATTTGCTACCCTTCTATAAAAGTATGAGCTTTTTCTGACTATTAATATTTGCTTCTCAGCTAGAAAAAAGATGAGAATGTTTTTTTCTGAAAAAAAAAAAGAACTTAAGAATATTTGCTGGGGAAGGATGAGAATGTCTTTGATTGCGGATACATTGTCCTGCTAGAAAAGGATGAGATATTGTTTGATTTCTATTTATTGCTGGCTTCTCCCAGAACCATCTTCTAATTGCTCATTATGGTCAGTCAAGGGGACATTGTCAAATTCACTTGATTCCCTCAAGAAGATTACTTTCGCAAGGGTTTTGAATTTTGACAGTGGATGCTGTTCAGGTCTTGGTACTCTAGAAATCCCCTTTTTCAAGTATGTTTACTATCACGTAGATAGTCAAGGTGGATTTAGCTATGCTGCTAATTGCTTGCATATAGTCAAGGATTTTTGGTGTAGGATGCGAGAGTTTTTGTCTTTGGCAGCTGCTCTTTTCTCCTTATCTTTGAGTATATTGAAAGGAAAATGTTTAGATGAATGGTTTCACTATTTTATTGTTTGTGATTAATACTTTGCAATCCCGTTTTAGCTGAATTCTTGAAAAAAAAATTGTGCTCTTCTCATGCTGCACAATACAATGTTCTTTAGTTGGCCCTAAAGGCAGTTGTGCATCCATTGCAGGGAGTTCGTTTTCATCGTGTGATTAAGAGCTTCATGGTGCAAGGTGGTGATATTTCTGCTGGTGATGGTACTGGGGGAGAATCCATCTATGGGCTTAAATTTGAAGATGAAAATTTTGAATTGAAGCATGAAAGAAAGGGAATGTTATCTATGGCTAATTCTGGTCCTAACACCAACGGATCTCAGTTTTTTATCACAACTACTCGAACTTCCCATCTAGATGGAAAACATGTGGTTTTTGCAAAAGTAATCAAAGGAATGGGGGTTGTTCGTTCTGTTGAACATGTGACTACTGGTGATAATGATTACCCAACAGTAGAGGTCACTATTGCGGATTGTGGAGAAATTCCTGAGGGCGCTGATGATGGTATTGCAAATTTTTTCAAAGACGGAGATCTATATCCTGATTGGCCTGCTGATCTTGACAACAATACTGATGATCTCCCTTGGTGGGTCACCGCTCTAGAGTCTATTAAGACATTTGGTAATGAAAATTTTAAGGTAAATTTAGAACAACATCAGTACTGTTATTAAATGTTGCATCCCCTTGCTTCTTTTTCTCATTGACATTTGACTATATCTCTTTTAGCTGTCTTTCTAACATATGCTTGCTTCTTCCCACAGAAGCAAGATTACAAGATGGCTCTTAGGAAATATCGAAAAGCTCTGCGCTATTTGGATATCTGCTGGGAGAAAGAAGGGATAGATGAAGGTAGGGATAGTAAATCTTCCGTAACATAAATGGCTCTGAAATATATCTGTTTCTACGAACATAAATAGCTCTGAAATATGGATCTGTCCGTAAAAGATGTTGTCACATGACTTATAACTCTGCTATTATCTGCTTGTTCCTCTTGCAGAGAGGAGCGCATATTTGAGAAGGATGAAATCACAGATATTTACCAACAGTTCTGTGAGTTTCCTCTCTGCTGCTTTTAGTTTGTTGCACTATTGAATTTACATTACAGGCAATAATCATCATACGGTTTGCCTTCTTGGTAACAATACACCAAGTCTACTTTTTTGTTACTAATGGTTGTAACATGTTTTTACTACATCTAGGCTATGTTGCTCGAACTCTTCAAGAATATCATCGGGTGCATGCCGGATCCTTCAAAAGTAATGCATCTTTGGAGGATCCGACATGGGTGCGGCAACATTTTCGGAGAGTCCGAGCAACTTAGCATCTAGGTCATTTCAAGATAGAGGGACTAAACAGCATTAAAGTCATTATTGTGATGAATGTATTATTTCTTTTTAATTGCGCTTTCCTCTTCATCTAGGCCCCGTTTTGTTTTTATGTCTTAAAATTGCTGATTGCTCATTTGTCTTTGATTAAAACCACATATTTCTAATATCATCACATATCTTGAGTTCAATACTTGCCTTCATAAATCCAGTTGTCATGCTTTCTCACTTCATATTAGTTTACCTATTAACCAACCAAACCAAATAATTGATATCTGTTATGCATAATCAGGCTTCTAAACTAAAACTAGGAGATCTGAAGGGAGCACTCCTAGATGCTGACTTTGCAATGCGGGACGGAGAAAACAATGCAAAAGCTCTATTTCGTCAGGGGCAGGTTCGTACTTATCAAGGGCTTTTGTTTTCTGCAGCAGCTTTGATCAACTTAACTATCCAATAACGTGCTTGTTATTTTCGGTTTTGGAATAATAACAACATCAACAATATACCCAGTGTAATCATCCCACAGGTGGGGTCCGGGAGGGTGATGTGTACGCAGTCTCTTACCCCTATCTTGTGGATGTAGAGAGGTGGTTTCTGATAGATCCTTGGCTCGAGTAAGGCGGGTTTTGGAATAATAAATATAAATTAGATTGCAACCTTTTCTTACTAGTGCTGAGTGAAACACTTGGTGCTACTCAAGTTTGAAAGTGATAGATATATACTTTTTCATATACTCAACAACTTTACAATTTAACTCTGAGTGAATTCTGCTATTTCATGGTAAAAGCTTTCTAGTGGTCAACAAAGTTGAACTCCATGGTATTTGTCAATGATCTGTGTTTCCATCAGATGGTACTATAACTTGGTAGAGTGGAGTAGGACATGTATATCCTATTCTCTTGGCATCAGAAGGTGCAGCTATGCATAGTTCTCCAAAAGTTGAAGTGGTAAAAGGGGAAAAATAAGATGGCCATTCTAATTTACTTTTGAAGTTCAATTGACATGGTAAAAGGATTGAGTTCTGTGGGTTCCTGGTGCTTATTTGGGAGATTATTTTGTTATAATGCTTTTTACAATGTGAGCCCTGCTTTGGAAGTAAATGTTCGTTGATGGTTACATTTTTACTTTTCTGTGCGTATGTGGGTTTAGGTGGGTATGGTTAGAGTTAAGTGTATGTGCTTGCTATTAATTGCTGATGTACTAGCTGCTTTGTAGCTTTTATGTGTCATTATGGCGAGTGTTTACTCACAGCCATCTTCTATTACTCCTTGCAATGGCTCCCGTGTCTTCAACAATAACGTCTGTCTGTTTTGACTAATCAGGCACACATGGCTCTTAATGACATAGATGCTGCAGTAGAAAGTTTCAAGAAAGCATTGGAGCTGGAGCCAAACGATGGTTAGTGATATTTCCATAGTTCGTAATGTCTTCATTTTTTGATTAATTTGTTAAGCTTTTTTCCATTTAAAGGTGTTTGACATGTTCTTTTGTCACCAAACTAGAATTAACACTGATCGGAATACTAATGATCCGAAAATGTTAAACTGTGATGTGAGACCCTTAGGTGAATGTAAGGACGTGTATGCCGTAGTATCATGAGAATTGTTTAATTATACCATCAGTGCCGTGATTAGAGTGGTAGCTGGATGGGTGTCTATTGTACTTGTAAGCCATTTTTTCTAGTGTCACTTACTTCTACCTGAGTTTTTCCAGGAGGAATTAAAAACCAGCTTGCTGCTGCTAAAAAGAAGGTTAGTACATGGCATGAAGACTCAGTAGGAGTTGAACACACACCAAAATTAGTTTTTTCTCCCAGGCATTTGGAGCATATTTTGCACACACTTAACTCCTTTTCTTTCTTTTTCTTTCTGATAGATTACTGATAGACGCGACAAGGAGAGAAAAGCATTTGCCAAAATGTTTCAAAAATAGTTTTGGTACTCATCTATTTGGCACCAGCAGCTTGCAATACTTATCAATTGCCATCATCCTGGGAGTTGCTTCTGCTTTCTGAAACCAGGATAGTTTATGCCTTGTTTCGAGACACATCGGTCCTGATCTATGCACTGAATTAACTTTATATGAACTGCTCTGGCTATTCTTGGTTACACGCACCAATTAGCAGAAAGGGTTTTAGGTGTCAATGCATCCTTGTTTGTCATTAATCAGCTATTAATAAGCTTACACAGAGAAAAAAAAAAATTAATCATGAGCATTGTTATCTAATGTTCTTTTAAAATTGTGCTAACTTGCAATGCGACTTTCTTGCAATTTCGGTATCCTTATATTTCCCCTCTGTGATGGAAGTAATGTGTATGTAACTTAACTTCAATGGTGATTAGTAAGGGCGTATGATGGGAGATTTGGTTTTGTAGTCATAACTTGTATGAGTTATGTCCCTTTTCACTGGAAATCGGTAAAAATTAGCACATGAGACTTGGGGAATAACAGAAGAGATCTTTGTAGAGCGATATTCTTCTATTCAATTTGTAAGTTAGATATTAGAAATCATTTACTCGTGTTTGACCTTGCTTTTTTCGAGTGTGGAAAATCGAGGCTCACAATGCACAGTGGTTTATTGTGACTGGGGATGAAGACATGAAGTTAACCACTAAAAGAGCCAAAAGTGACTTGAACAAATTCTACAGTAGGGGGACATCCATTTGCTCACTGTATATAATGTATAGACTATAGAGTATCATATTGTGCAGTTGTGCCCCCTCTTTTTTTGGGAAAAAACAAAAAACAATTTGAGGTCCCATTCCCACAGAGCTACTTTTTGGCTTGGTCAAGAAGAAAACAGGGAAATGCAACTTGTTTGGCCGTTTGATACCAAATATTAGTCATTTTATTCGAAAATTTTAACGTTGGAATTATGTTTGATTATAGTTTTTGCAATTAACATATGAATGTATCTTTTTTTAAAGTATGATATATACTTCCAATTTTTAAAAATTAGTAAAATTATTTAACTTTTTGGTAATAAAATCATTTAACTTGATTAATTATTTTAAACATAAAAATGATATTTTCTTTTAAAAAGTAAGACCTTAAAATAGATAGTTACAAAATTTCATAGATTATATAAAAATTTTGAAGTTGGAGTTAAAGATGAAATGTTTGATTAGAACTTTTACATATAATATTTAGCTATTTGAATGTACTTTTTCTAAAAAACATGAAATATAATTTAAATGGATGGTTTTTATAAAAATAAAATATTTAGGATAAAGTTTTAAGAAGAAAAATACAGTGAAAATGAAAACAAGATTTTGAATATTTTGTATTCTAATTATTTATAATTAATTACTGATTTTTTAATAATTTTTTTAAAAAAAGTGAAAATTTCTTTTGGCCAAAAGAGTCCTACACCAAGAAATGATTTGGATAAGGAGCTGTACAATAAGTTTTTTTTTATTGAGAGGTTATCCAACTTGGTAGTGCTTTAAAATATTTTGCTTCATCACATTCTCCTTTCCTCTTTTGAACTTATAAAGCTCCTATTTTACCTCTCAGAATGGTATACTTCTACTGTATTTGGAGCCTTGGAGGGATCTGTATAAGATATTTAGTAGAAACAACTATGTAGTAAATAAGACAAATGAAGAATTCATGTAACAGAAACTGTAAAAATGTTACTTCCAAAATCTTAAACTATACAGGGAACTAGAGATATTGTTCATCTTAAATGATGTCATTATTAATTTTTTTTAAATTTGTCGGGGTGCCACTAATTTGAATTCATATTGCAAAGTCCCACGATTGGATTAAAATATATTTTTATTAAAAATAATTTCATTCTCAACATTTAAATTCAAAATCTCTAATTAAGAATCAAAGGGTGCTTGCCACTCCGTTACGACGACTTTTAATATCTGATTGCTATCATTATTACATCAATCTGTCGTCTGCCCATTTTCCCGGCCGATTTCTGTATTCAGTTCAAAAAGCATTATTTGCCCGCTACTAGCGCACCAAATGATGGTGATCAACATTCCACTAAACCAAAAATAATTAACAGTTACTTTTGACTTCTAAATGCCCTTGTCAAAGTCAAATCATTAACATGGTCTTTTTTATGTTAAATTTTTTAAAAATAAAATACGTTAAAAGCAGATGAAAGAAACCTTAGCCATAACAAGTTTGAACAGTCTAAATTTCATTGAAATGTCCATTCTAAACGCATACCCACACATATACGATTGACTTGAACAAACAGAATCAATGTGTCCCAATTCGCCGATACAGGCGAATTTAAAATTTAAATTATATGAGTTTAACTTTTAAAATTCTTAGTATTGAATCTATTATATTCTTAAAGTTATAAATTTATATCTATTAGTTATTACAATTTTATTAAAGTTTTAAGCATAAAGTTACACTACCGCATATGAACCGGTACCAACGAGTTGCATCCGCACCTATATGTCTAAAAGTGTGTAAGAAACTCGGTTTAGGTGAGTAACCAACTTGATGTTCTTAAAGTTTATTTATCAAGAAAAAGGCGTTTGGATGGTGGACTTGAGATAGTTAATTACCAAGTCTCACTTAGAAAAATATAAGAGAATATTGGAAAAGGCAATGAAGGCCTTTTTGCACTAATTTTCCTTGTCTCACCAACCAACTTCAAGAAAATTTTGACTCTATTTAGGCTAATCCCGTTTCTTGATTAGTCATAATTTTGTACTTTGCCGTGCTATATATATCCCATCATTTTTGGCTCTCTCATCACCACAATCAGTTCCATTTCTCTTCTCTTCATTTGCAAAAGAAGGAGCTATATAGTCGTGGGAAAAATAAAATGGCTTTGGCTGACGCACAAAAATTTATGTTTCTTGTAGTGTTTTCCTTCATGTTTGTCCTAAGTATGGCCAACTTTAACTACGGTCGAGGCCCAGGAAACTGGAACAAAACCAATTGCCCCTATGGTAATAATCACCCGAATGCTACTCAAACCTCAAACAAGTTCAACGTTGGTGGTTCCGAAAATTGGCATTATGGCTTCGATTACATGGATTGGGCTCGCAAGAATGGCCCTTTCTTTGTCAACGATACATTAGGTACGTCTTCTTTAATTATACTCTATCATTTATGCACCCGATATGTAGTGTGATAGTAACTAGCGGATGTAATTACCTGTAGCTATCTTTTAGGTTTTACTTGATAGAGTAAAGATTATTTAAGACTTGTCAGCATATAGAAATTACACTCACATTTATAAATATATATTATACACAAGATATTTGTACTAACTTGACGCCAACTATAACAAAATAATGGAGCATGCATTATTTGCTCATTATGATTAAATTTTTGAATTTATCTCTAACGTGCAGTCTTCAAGTATGATCCGCCGAATCCCAATGGTGGATTTCCACACAGTGTATACCTACTACCAAATTACTGGAGCTTCATCAAGTGCGACTTCAGAAGAGCTAAGAGGATAGCAAATCCGAACCAGGGTGCAGGGGAAGGATTCGAATTCGTGCTGAAGAAAACGCAGCCTTACTTTTTTGCTTGTGGAGAGCATGGGGGCATCCATTGTAACAATGGTACCATGAAGTTTGTCGTCATGCCACTCAAACGTTGGCCCTACTGAGTTGTTGCTCCTTGTTGGAGAATTGCGATACCAAATACAATACAAGTTATAACTTTTGCATTTTACTTTTGTTTGGATCAAATAATGAGTCTTAATGTTGAGTAGAATTATGAGACGATATTGGAATTTTAGTTTGAATTTATTTCGATTCGAGTTTTGAGTTAAATAAAGATTGACAATGAGATATATATGTAACTTCTTTATATTCGAATATTGGAATTGTTCGCAAAGTCTTCTAGATATTTAAATTTAGATATGAGTGAATATCTTTGCACACGTTTAAATTAGATTACAATTCGTCGTCATATCTGTATTTTAAAAAAAATAAAAACTATCCTTTCTAACTTCCAAATCATAATTCTTTTGAATTGTAAGTGATGTCTACTTATTTTAGATTAAAAAAATCATCACTATTTAATAACTTAGAAGTCGTTTGGTTATTGATTAGAATTATATAAATATTAGAATATAAGAATTTACTATAT
>JACEIK010001865.1:155448-181649 GCA_018107945.1 Datura stramonium
CTTCGCAGCCATTCTATACAACTTCTGGCATTCAAAATAGGCAGGGAAATATCCAGCCATCTAGCTAAACATCCCAACACTTCATTAAACCATGCACATTCAAAAAATAAATGTTGGTGTGTCTCCTGTTTTCCTTCCAAACATAGGCAGCATTTATCATTGTCCACTTCTACATTCATTTTAATCAATCTGTCCTTTGTAAGCAATCTATTTTGGTATGCCAACCAGAAAATTACCCTATGCTTAGGTAGTAAAATAGAATTCCACAAGCTAAACATCCCAACACTTCATTAAACTGCGTGGTTATTCAAAAATAAATGTTGGTGTGTCTCCGTTTTCCTTCCAAACATAGCAAGATTATCATTGTCCACTTCTACATTCATTTTAATCAATCTGCCCTTTTGTAAGCAATCTATTTTGGTATGCCAACCAGAAAATTACCTTATGCTTAGTAGTAAAATAGAATTCCACATCAAATCAGCCTCTATGAAACCTATGAAGGTTCCCCAACATAGCAACAGCGATAACTATTTATCATTGAGTAATCTTTAAAGTAGATAGCACATATCTATTGTTTGATAACATCGTACTATCAATTCTTTAATGTAATTCAATTTTCTCCAATACTAACTGAAACTCGAGATGGTGTATGCAGCCCACATATCTTTCCTATTTTTCATATAAATTTCATTCACCCATTTCACTCCACAACACATCCTTCTTCTCTCGCCACCCGCGATTAATTTTCCTACCGCTGCAATATTCCATCTCCTACAAAGACTTGATATTCAAACCCCCATATTTCTTTGGGATAATAATCGTTTCCAAGAAACTAGAGCTACTCTCCTCTTCCCTTCGCATCCTCCCTGCAGAAACTCCTTACATTTCTTATCTACCTCCTTTAGAATACTGTGCAAGATGAACACAAAGACTTTGTTAAATAGAAAATAAGACAGCATTTATTACCTGTAATCACAAAGATAAGATAACTTCTTTGAGTATGCTTGTGTGATTCTCCCAAAGGATTTTCTCCACCACCGACATACTCATTTTCCTCATTTCTGATGATAATGGAAGCCCCAAATATCTCATTGGCAGTTTACCAATTGTAGAAGTTTGTTCTTCCTATGATCTCTGCTTGTTCTTCGCTTACTCCAGTCAGAAAATATGTGATTTCTCCATATTTGCACTCAAACTAGTGGATGCACTGAAGTGTTGTAACACTTCCATAATTCTCGTTAAATAGAAGCCATCTTGCCCTTACAAAAATCATTAAATCATCAGCAAATATTAAATGAGTGTTTAGTATTTTTATTACTTGTGAAATTTAAAATCATGAACCTCACTCATCTTCCTTAAGCTTCGGTCAAATACTCCATAACTAAACAAACAAAAGGGGTGACATCGGGTCTCCCCGCCTTAATCCTCTCTATTCCCGCAAAGTAGCCATGCTCCTTCACCATTTACTTCCGATAGTGAACTTTAGTAGACTTCACATATCATTACTAGCTCCCTGAAAGATTTAGGGAAACCATAGCCATTTAATGCTTCTTCCGTAAAATCCCATCCGACCATATCATAAGCTCTCAAATCAATCTTCATCATGCATCTAGGTGAAGTTTTCCCAAGAGTGCCTCAAGAGTCGTGGCATATAAGTATATTATGTAACAAAGATCTATCTTCTACAAAGCAGCCTGATTTTCACTTACTAATTGAGGCACCTGTTTCACTTTCCGACAAATGACCTTGGAATGCATTTATAGATCACATTGCAAAGAAGATATGTCAATCGTTAGCCTCCTGAGGTATATCTACTTTAGATTAATGTTATAGTTGCATTAATCTGCCGTAAAAATTTCCCCATTTCTGAAAAAACTCTAGAACTGCCTCAGTAATATCCTTCCCAATCCGCCACATCTTTAAAAAACCCAATTACCATAGCCATCCTGGACTGGCATTTATTCCCCGTTTGCGCCGAACATAGCAGACAATTCTTTCATTGTATAAGAGCTCATAAGCACTACAGTTGATCACCAATAGATAAAGTATACCCATTACATATGATGCTACTAGACACTGCAATCTCTGTATCTACCTCGTAGTACCCAATAGTTCCGTGTAGAACTCCACTAAAACCTCCGCACCTCGGCCTTGGGAAGTTTGTACCACTCCATGCTTATCTTTTAACTGCAAAATGGCCTGTTGTAGCTTCCTATGTTTAATGATTGAGAAGAAGTACCTAGTATTATCATCCCCAAGTTTAATCCAAGTAGCTTTACTTCCTCTCGTTGAAGAAACATTTTACTAAGTATGATGATCTTTAAATTTGTCTTCTTCTTCCTTTTTTCCTCTCTTGCCGTAGCATCTGATCACAGTCTCCTAAATTTTGTTGAATTGTTAGTGCTTCCTATCCTCTGCTGCTTCTGTGACAATATTCCTGAAATGCTGCCCATTGAGCTGTCCTTAACTCCTTTTTTCAAGATCTTTTAGTTTCTTCTACCACCTCACATCTTACATCCTCTATGTGTCAGCCTCCATACGTTTCAACTAATTCAAGAATTTGGGTGTGTAGCCCAAACATTGCAGTACTTGAAAGAACTTCTATACCTTCTCTGAACAGTTACAGGAGCTATTTTAATTGGACAATGATCACTGATCCTTCCACTATAAAATTAGCATCGACTCGGCATTTGTACCAACCACTCATCATTAACAAATGCCCAATCTATTTTAGAGAAAATTCCTATTCTCTCCTGTCTATCATTCCATGTGTATCTATTGCCATACTTTGGTAATTCAATAAACCCACATGCTGTAATACAATCTTGAAAGTCCACTACTTCGACTCCGCTCACCCTATTTCTCCAATTCTATCACGCATTTAACACCGAATTAAAGTCCCCCATTATCACCCATGGTTTATTGATAGATGAACTAACTGCTACCAAATACTCCCATAGTAATTTCCTCTCCAATCTTGTATTTACAGCATATACTACGCTTAAAGTAAAATTCTTCCTTGCAAGAGACACTATTACACTTCACATGTTAAAGCTTGTGCTATACAACTACTCAAACTTACTTGAAAACAATCAGGCCTCCAGAATAAAATGATTCTTCCATAAGGATGTTGATCCAGATTAGTAACCATACCCCAATCCCTAAACAAAAACCTTGCTACCTTATCAATATTTGATTTCTTAATTTTTGTTTCTACCAATCCAAACTACCATTCTTTTCTCTTTTTGACAAAGGAGCTTGACTCCTCCTTTTTTTTGTTTGTTAGGGTATTCAAACCCCTAACATTCCAATATAACATGCTATCCATACCCATATGGGGCCATATCCCCACCTTTCCTAGGAGAGATCCTAGGCATTTGCACTGACTAAGCATTTCAAAGCACATCTAACACTTCAAACGAATTTCCTTGGATCACCTACTTCCTGCTCTTACTTGTTGGTGTGACACCAAAACTCCCCCCTGCATGGCAGTGTTCGTGTTCTTGCCCTTATTACCGCGAGCATCCTCCATTTGCCTCCCCTGTAGACTCCTCTAAAGATTATCACACAATTTCTATACCTCTGTTCCTCTATCCTCCTCTCACCGTTTCTCAGATGCCGTAAATTTCTGCTCATGTCTTTAGATTCTCGTGTTCCTCTTCCTACACACCTCAACATCATGCCCATATTCTTACAATGTGAACATAAGATTGGCTTCCCAATCATACTTTCGCACCTGTTGTTCAATTAGAATACCCTTCTCATTCAAAAAAATGACTCCTTTTCTTGTAGTGTAGCATTCATATCAACCTCCACTCAAGAGATTCTTGCAAAGTTCGAGACTCGCTTCCTCTCAAATGGTTTTTATCCATCATAATAGGTTTTCCAATTAAACTCCCTATCTTATTTAGCCCTTTGGACTCCAATACTTAAAGTCCAGCCTCGCAATTTAACTAGATTGGCACTGTGTACAATTCATCCCTTTCTAGGTTATTAATCAGCCTACTTTTTCCCTTTCTAATATGTTCAAGGGCTTGCGCATGAAAGATAAGGAATTTAATCATAAAAAGATCCCGATTTTCTCTAGTTCATTAATACATTTTGAACTACTATCTTAGCTTAAATTGAGGCGTAGTTGTTGCTTTTGAATTACATCTCATGAATTAAATTAAGAGAAAATAATTTATTTTTATGTCTTTTTAGAAATAAAAGTAAAATATTTTTTTTTACTACAGATTCTTTTCATATGTCTTTTAAATATTATAAATTATAAATTAAAGATATAAATTTTATTTTTAAAAATAAAAAAAAAATTATGTTCAATTCAGAAAGTTAAATAATATTTTATTGCGTCCGTACATAGCGCGGACTTTTTACATCTAATTTTACGTATAAGAGTAACACTTAAGGCTATCAGCATGCTTAATTTAAAAAAAAAAAAGGAAATAGAAAGAAATTAAAATTATAAATATGAAAAGGGTATATGTGTTTTGATTTTCTTAGATTGATTGCAAATTTGTAAGTCATGGACAATTTTCACAGTAATAATATATAATATTAGAAAAGTTTATAATTTTTTATTTCAGAAATAATGCTATAAATCGTAATTTCAAACATTCAAGTTATAAAATTGCAATTTGTTGAAAAGCTAGAAGTTATAAATCGTTTCTTTCTAAATCCGAGCTATAAAAGTGGGTTCACTTGAATTATTATGTGTAAATGATTTTATATTTCATAGAGACCTTGATCCTTTATTTATAGTTCTTGCATTAATCAAACTGAAATTAGTGCACCATATCACAAGCTCATGTTTCTAATGACTTTAATCTTGAATTTACTTGAATGATTCTATAAACCTTCATCAAAATGTTTGTTTTTAGTCGCACTCGTAAACTCAAGTTATGAAATATATTTCAAAAACACTAGTTATAAAACATTTTTTCCTCGTGTAACTAGGCATGTTGAGTGACAACCTTCCAATTATTATATTCTCGAAATGATTTATGATCTACTTTTACGAAAAGCGATCTCATTTAAAAAATGGAGTGATATTATAAGTCCAATTTCCAAAGTGTGATTTATAACTTGAATTTAAAGTGATTATAGTTTGGATGTATGATGTGTGATTTATAATTGGCGTTTTTGTATAGCGACTTATAATATGTATTCAAATAATTAGATACTCTTCAATTTTTAATGATTTTGAAATCATTTCAATTGTAATAACTACAATAATTTATAAGAATTCAAAAACTTTAGTCTTCAATGTTGAATGTTCGATGTGCAAACTTTTCAAACATTCTCGTTTAACTTATATATATCGATAAAACTCCATGTCATTTAGTCAAATACTTTTAAACTATTGATTTCAAGGAGAGGTTTCAACTATACTTGACTGGAAAAACCAGCCAATCTACTTTCTTGTTCCTTCCTCAACTCGATAAATCATAAGAGATGAAGAAATTGTTGCATAGAAAGTCGGCTTACTATCTCCTCCATCTAAGTTGTGTAAAAGGAAAGATGGAAAAGCCCATTAAAACTTCTCATCAGAAGATTCATTCGGCTCCGCATCCTGCCTGAGCCTTGGCCTATGACTCAATTTCAGCCCATGAATCTTCGTCCGAAATTAAATTTTGGCGTTGGAAAAACTTAAACAAGACCATTATTTAAGAAACTATCTTTCTAAGTGTAACTTAAATTTTCTAAGATCTACTTAACTTCTTCTTTCTTTCTTTCCTCAAGATTCTTCTAACATTAGCATCTCCATTGTTTTTTTAGTTTGTCATTGTCAACTGCTTTTAAATAGTTCTCTTAGTTGCTAATGTCACATTTCTTCGTATAGCCGCTTGTTTACTGGTGAATTAAAAGATGGAGTAAAAATACAAGACTATACCTGTTATTTCTATTGCCGCTTCTTGAATCGACATAACTCGAATTCCATTGAAGGAGTTTGTGGTTTCAAAGTTTGTGAAGGAAGAGACTTCAACATCACTAAAGAAGGTTTAGAGCTCAAAATTTGTTGCAAGGAGACTCGAACTCAATTGAAAGAGCTCAAACTCAAAACTCAAAATCATTTTTCTTATCAAAGACCTAACCTATTATTTTTGAGTCAAAGATTTACTTACAATGTAAATTATAAACTATATTTTTATAATGCAAATTCGAATTGTATTTTTTTTTTCGAAATTATTCCTGCTTTAATTTCTAGGCTCCAATTATTGCTTTTACCAAATTACCTCTTCCATTTCATTTTAATTGTTAAAAAATAAAAAAACATATTTAAAAAAAAAGAAAACACTTAAAATCGAATTAAATATCTAAAAAAATAAAAAAAAACACTATAAATTATCATAAATTTTTTTATATTTTAGAATAATTTTAAGGATTAGGGATGTAACCTAAAAATATTACGACTCAATTATCAATAAATCAGCACTATTTTAAAAATAAACCTAGCAAATTAAAATGGAACGGACGGAGTAATTAGCAAATTTGTTTCGGATGAGACAAAAAGTTTAAATCTTCCAAACAAGGGAATCGTGCTTCTAATATATACCCCTCTCTTTTTTTTTTTTTTTCCACATAAATCTAGTGAATTCTATTTTATAGTTTATATGTGCATTAAACAATTGATAATGTCAACTTTAAACTATTAAAAGTGTGATTATATGAATGTTTAATATTTAATCAAAGATAAATTTTATTGTTCGAATTATGATGCAGGTAAACTTCATGATGTTTTTACAAAACTAAGACTACATTGGATTGGAGTACCTAGTAAATTAAGGGAATGGTTTCCAAGTTTTGGGGTTTTTTTGGCCGTGTCTGACCCAAACAGAGACAAAAGAGGTTGTATGTTTAGCTCAGGTGTAACAGAAGCTCTAATAAAGCTGTTCATAAATAAAGACAGAAACTTTAAGGCAAGAAAAAAAGGGGGTCAGTGGTACATTGTACCAGTGTAGTGTAGCAGATAAAACCAAGGGCTGAATTTTTCTATTTTTTCTCTGTACGGATTTTCACATACAGAATTTTGGGTCTACTTATATTCAATATTAATATTAATTAATACTACTTCTGTATCTTCTGGTTTCTCCTGAGATTGAGTTTCGGTTTCTGGGTTTTTGTTCTCTTTATGGGGAATTTTAAGCATGCAAGCTTCAATGGATTCTGACTGATTCTTCCATTTCTCAGTTTTACTCGGTATGATGTTCTCCTGTACCATTTTTCTTGGACTTGATCTGTTTTCTGTTTTCCCCTTTTCGTATGTTGTTATCTCCAAAACCTATCCCTCTGAAATCTCTGTTGCATGCCTTTTATGATTGGGAGTGAGTGATCAATGGTTTTGATTCTTTATTTTTTCTGCGCGGGCTCTCGTTGTGAATCAGTGGGCTTTATGCATTTCAGGATTAGGACTTTACTTTTGTGTAGTGAATAAAGGGGTTTGAAATTGATTTATAGATTCGGTTGATTCGCAGGGCTTTGCAGATTTCAAGATTAGGACTTACATTTTGGTGTGGTGAATTAAGGGTTTGAGCTGATATCTGTAGCTAAGGATTGATCAGTAGTTGGTGAATGGTAACTCATGGGATGGGATCTCAAGGGGGAGGTGTTGTTGTAAAAGAAGCAAAACCAAATGATTTGGCTGGGCAAGGATCACTGCATGTCTTCACTCTTGATGAAGTTCGGAATCAATTGGGGAATTGTGGAAACCACCAATAGGATGAATCTCGATGAGTTTGTTAAAACTGTATGGACAATTGAGGCTAATCAAGAATTGGGGGAAAATGATTATGGTGCAGTGCAGCATGGGACTCTCCGCATCACAATCGAGCATTACAAATGTCCAGGATCTCAGCAATAGACTGTTGATGAGGTGTGGCAAGATATTCAGCAGGGGGTAAAAATAGATAGTGTTGATAAGAGAAGCCAGGAGAGGCAACTTACTTTAGGTGAGATAACTCTGGAGGATTTCTTGGTCAAGGCTGGAGTGATTGCAGAGTCGACCCAAGGCAAGAGAATTTCAGGTTTAGTTTCAGGGGTTGATTCGTTGTCATTGACACAGCAAGCTGAGTGGGCCATACTATCAAATCCTCATAATGCAGCAGGCACCGGAACAACAGCAGAATATACACCAGCTTATTTCAGGTCATCCAATTCAACAGCCTTTACCTGTTGTTGCTAACCCAATTATGGATGCAACTTATCCTGAAACTCAGGTGACAATGTCTCCAGCACATATAATGGGAACATTATCAGACACACAAACATCTGGAAGAAAGCGAGTTGCTCCACGTGATGTGATTGAAAATAGTGTAGAAAGGAGGCAGAAGAGGATGATTAAAAATAGGGAATCCGCAGCTCGGTCACGAGCAAGAAAGCAGGTGCTTTTACTTATTTTGCATTTCTTTTAGTATATATTTATCATCTCTGGTACAGAAATTTTACTTTCTGACAGGCTTACACCCATGAACTAGAGAACAAGGTTTCACGGCTTGAAGAGGAGAATGAAAGACTTAAGAGACAGAAGGTAGGATCTGCAACTGTACACCATGCATAAATTCAGCACTCATTTGCATTTCTTCTAGTGATTTTGAGGCATGTCATAATCACATCCACGTTATTAGCATGACTTGCGGCAATGTGTGCATCAAATAACACATTAACACATGAGAAAACATATAAGAAAATTGTCAGCGCTGAGCATCATTTTCTTCAAACAGTTACACATTCTTTAATCTCACGGCTGTTTGTGATAATCAATATTTCTGTGTAAGAAACTCTCGCTGAATCTGGTCTATCGATCTTTTGTATGCTGTGACGCGCTTACTTCTTTAAGTTCATTGGCTAAATCTTTTAATTGACATGATATTTTCCTTCACTGTAAGTTGTAAGAAAATGTGATGAATCATTTGTGAACAGAAGGAACAGTTGAGGATCAGCGCCTTCTTCTTTTGCTTTTTTCCTGAAGATGATTAATCAATCAAGAGCGCTTTATACTAACAAGTGATTTGTTGTTTCGTGATGAAAGTATGTCAAAGTTATTGTCGGTGTGAGCAAAGGTCTTCATTTTTCATTTTATTGAATTGATTGACCATTAGCTATTTGTGTTGATATTAGAAGGTCATTGAGAACTAGAGAAGAAGTGTAGAAGGTCTTTAACCGTCTTGACTGTACTTCTCAGACTGCAATTTCGCATGAATACTCTTTTCTTCTCTGTAATACAAATGGTTTTCCTTCCTTTTTCTGTTTCATTTTGCTGCTGTCCATGAGGCTTGCTACTTCTTTCTGTTTAATAATATATCTAATGAGTCGGGAGAATCAGAAAGCAAAAACACCTATAGATGCACATGGACAGGTGACTTAGCAGTTCTGTAACTGCAAGATTGATGTTTCTCTATGCAAGCATTGACTAGGAAAAGACCATTGGCTGCAAAGATCCAGAAGGTTCCAGCTTTTGCAGCGAAAATATCCAGCTACACTTATCTATCAAAAAAAGAAAAAAAGAAATATATCCAGCTACACTCTTAAGGATACGGTTCTAGATTGCAGTTATTGTTAGTTCCTAACTATCCAGCTGTTTAAAGCTCTCGCTTCATTGCCCTTTTCACAGAGATCTTTTTATTGCATATTCTGGATAATGATACTGCATATGTTCAACGAAGATGCGAAACATCACTTAAAAGGGAATTAGGGCACAAGTTATGAGGGAGGGCTAGCAGGGACCTCAGTTCTTTAGTTTTAGTGCTTTCCCATCAAGGGCATCAACATTTGGTTGGCCTCATAAGTAGAAGGGTGTGTTAAAATTTTTCCCTTTGGAGTTCAATGTCAACCCATGGTTTAAAGAGGCCAACTGATGAGGTTGGTGACTCCTGAGCTGTAGTTGTAAAGACTGAAGAACTACAAGCACTTAACTTCTTCTCTTGTCTAATCCTTCAGGGAAGAAGTCCTAGACTTTACTCATCTTCCACTCTGAAGTGAATTTTAGGGCTTTAGACAGAAATGTCAGCATGACCCTTCTTTTTACGTGGGCTATCCACTTCCTTGCAGCTTGCTGCACTTCAAATATATATCTGTATTATGGGTGCTGAAAACGTTGAAACTTATAGTCAATTATGAGGATCATCTGAACAAATAACTTTGTGATTCTCATTTCATGGCTTGCATTGTTTCCTTGTATATTATTGGGATACAGATTCACAAAAGAGAAAATAAACCACCACAGGGAGAATAAGGATTTACCTTATGACTCTCTGCTCAATGTACTTGTGCTTTTGGTTTGGCTATAGGAATTCCTAACCAAATTGAACTAGCCCCATACAGTGAAATGACAGTCAAATGCTCAGTAACTGGTAGAAAGTTAATAGGTGGCTTTTCCAGATGCATGTAATGCCAAATAAAGAAATGCGTTTAGATGTTTGAAATGGAATGCTTGGTCACTGAGAGATCTATTATTAGTTGCATACTTGTTAGATGTGTAGGTAAGACATATGCTTGTCCATGCCAAACTTTTATTTTCTGTGTTAATTTGGATTGTGCTTCAAATGCTTTTGAAGAAGTCATAAGCTCCTGACATGGCAAACCTCAATGTCATTACCTCAAATAGCAAAATGTCATTACCTCTAATGTTCTTGACAATTTCAGTAGTTGCCTCCCTTCAGTTCCTATGAGGGTCAGCATTCTCTTCTTCACGAAGTTAAACTCTTGATTAAATGGTTTTATCTGCAGGAGACGAGAATATTTTTACCAAGGTTCCACCTCCAGAGCCTAAGTATCAGCTCCGCAGAACAAGTTCAGGCCCTCTCTGAGATATAACTTCATGTATATGAATGGTGTTTTTAAATGTCATTGAAGATTCTACCAGCTAGTAGCGCTCTTTTCAACATCCTTGTTCAGGAGAATGCCTTGCAATCTCTTCGAGTGATTCTAAAGCCGATGTCTACTCCCCTTGATATGTACTGTGCCCCTGTATGTAACATTAATAGATTGGAAATTGAGAATATGGTTTTGGTAGTTCTTTTTACAGTTAACGATGTGTCTAGAAAATGAAGACATATATAGTTTAGGGTCGTCATTTAGTAGATACAAAGGCCACAAAAACAGCCTGACTCGCTTCTGTAGAAGAATCAAGTGACTCAGTTTCTTCTTTCTCCATTTCTTCCTTCTGTGATTTGGATTGCTTTTGCTTCATTTAACTGAAAGTGGTCGAATATGAGCTGCATTGTTGGATCAAACATTGGATAGTTTAAGCATGTCTCAAACTCTGAGATTCTAAAAATGGAGTTCCCCTATTAGTGCATATTGCTTGACTCGTCAATACTACAATCTGCATATTGCTTGACTCGTCATGCTTTGAATTGCTGGGCAAATTGTGCCACTTTTGTTGTTGTTCTTCTTCCTTTCAAGAGGTTAATCATAAATTGTTTGCTTTCATTTGAAAGCAAAGTAGTTTACATTATAAAAGCAATAATTTTTATTATTATTTTCTTACTATTTAACCCAGTCAAAGTGTTTTTCTTCTGTTCTTTCGAAAGTAGCTTCAGCTTCCAGCCACACGACTTCCAATATTTCTTTTTATTTCTCATCAAATGAATGGCATCTTCTTCTGAAAATCCTAGGCTATTCTTAGCATGATATTGGGAAATCTCATTGCTATTACTCAAACAAGCATGAAACGTGTCCATAGGCCAAGATCATTCTTATACAGTTCCTTTGTCCCATTATATTCAACAAGTTGGATTAATCTACATCTTATATACCTTCCCTTTCATCATATAAATACAAATGAATATAATTGCGGAAATATTAGCCAAAGTTAGGGAAAAGGTCAAATGAAGTACGCAAATGCAAAAATTGCAACTACTATAAAGGGCAAAATCTTTGAACATTCACATTTGCTAAATTTCAAGAGCTTAAAAATTGCTTTCATACATGCAAGTTGTATCCTGCAGATATATATTGAGCTCACATCTTTTTGTCATAAACTCAAAAGTAAAAAGAATAAAAGAAGGCCAATGAATAGAAGCTATTCTATATGTACATTGTTTCCTAATCTACACTAGCTAAACTAATTCACACCCTTTAAAACCCTCATCTGCAAGTAAAGGACCAGCTCGATGCAGACGCATTAGACTTTCAGCTACCTTATTGGAACAAACTATTCATAACAATGGAAGCCTATAGATCTTTCCATACACAAAAATCAGTCGTTGAGCCATTGTAGTTTATTTATACTCATCCTGGCACCCCATGAAGTATGTACTTTGCACCGGATCAACATTTACTAGAGCATGAGCAGTTCCAAAGGGGCTGACTGCAACAGCAACTTCCATCGCACCCACTATTACTTCCGCGTAACCTTTTTTCACCGCATCATTTTCCACCTGTAAGAAGTTAGTGAATCAAGACAAGGACTTGGACCCTAACCCATAAAAAAGGAAAGGAAAACATGATTACTCATTCACAAAGACAATTCTATGAACTGTAATAGCTAGATGATTTAACAGCTATGGTTGGTTTTTCTTTTGACAAGTAGCTATAATTGTTTATTTAATCTTCATTTCCATTTCATTTGATTCAGAAATAATCTAATAAGCAGCAACTCATGCTTTGGAAATTTTAGAGGAGCTAGCTGAAAATTGAACCACATAGAACGCCAAAGCATGAGAATGCTTGCATCAATGGTGAGTAAAGAAAGACTATAAATGTGGAGAACCCCAAAAAATTGGATGACGGAAATAGAAAAGAGGGAAGGAAGGATTAGAGACATAAAACAAATCACCCACATTCATGGGTCTTCAAAACGTATCTCAGGTACTACAACAACATACCCAATGCCACAACTAGGTTATAGAGAGGGTAGGGATGGCCACAAACGTTACTCCCCGCTTTTGTAGGGTAGAGATATTGTTTAAGATAGATCCTCAACTCAAAAGTGTAATCAACAGATTGAAAGAAAATAACAAAAATGGAAGGATACATGTAACAAATGAAGCAAATACATAGTGAAGACAATTGAAGAATGGGTATACTATGTGACTATTAACTAATACTACTAATAAAAGCGAAGAGCAGATCAATTCCTCATCCCTCCTCCTACACAAAAGCATGGACAACACCCAATAACATACTACCTTTCATCCTAGTCTTTGTCACCCATACCGACCTATGCAGGCCCATGTCCTGAATTGAAGATATGTCATGGTTCTGCTTAATCACCTCCCTCCGCCCTTAGCCTACCTCTACTTCTCCTAAAATCTCGCTATAGTCAACCTCTCACACTTGCCGATGCATCCACACGCCCTTCTTACATGCTCAACCATCTCACTGCGCTAGCTTATTTTGTCATTTTTTCCACCATAAACCACTCCTCCCCTTACAATCTCATTCCAATCTTATCTTCCAGCCTCACTTACCTTATTTTGTCATTTTTCCGCCAGCCGTACACCACTCCTCCCCGTACATAACTTCATTCATAATCTTATCTTTCCTAGTATGCCAAGCATGCTTATTTCTCTACTTTCATCTTTCCGAATGTGAGACCAACACTTTGCCAGTTCTATAAATTGGCGAGGAAATGATTATGGCTTGCTGCTAAATAAATAAAATTGAGGATTTTGAATCAGAGACTATGAAGATTTTGAACCTAGGAAAGAAAGCTTGGTTATGGCTTAAGATAGACTTGAAGAAATACACCCCATCAGTATAAGACATTTCTTATGAATGTAACTTAGCAGGCTAAAGTAATATTTCAAGGTCTGAGAAGGTTTACTTGAAAATATGGCAAAATTCAGCAAAAATATATCATACAAATGACAACAACTAAAATATAAGATTCCTGAAGAGCCTGTGGAGGCAGACAGTTTCTGTTGACACATTTGTACTAAAATTACTTCCTAATCAATGCACACTTTCATCTAAAAGCAATTATAAGCAAGACATTGACCCTCTCTTTCACCCCAGGTATATACATCATGTTGCAGGGACTACAAAGGACTCAAATTGATTTATGTAAAACTAACATTTCAAATTTCTTCATGTTTCTGGATTATGTGCAACTGCAGAATATTTCCCTACAGATAAACATAGTAAAAAGAAGGATCTAAAGTAACTTACCAATGATTAAGCTAGTAGAAACTGTAAAAGGAAAAAACATACCCGGAATACTGTCTTAGCTCCCAACAACAAATGTCTCATTGCATGTGTGGTGTCTGTAATGCTTGCTTCGTATTTGATCCTTCAGATGAACTGAAGCACAACCTGTGCTCCACCTGCAGCAAGTATAACTCTCCTTTGCCAATAAGAAAATCAATTGAAGAAAGACAAATAAAATTTTGAAAATCATCATCCTTTTTTTTTTTGAGAAAGAAATGTTTAAATTCATCTCAATTAAGAAATCTAATCAGGGAAGGGAAAGGAAACATCATCTACTTTCCTTGTACTCCAATTCCTGAACTTCAGCATTTTCAATTTTCTAAATACTATTATCACAAAAACTACTAATGCTATAAATTAATCCTAAACTAGCTGGAGTAAGCTATGCTAATCTGCTACATGTGTAGTCCTCTATTGGATACTTCCATTCCAAAACCCAATATTTTTTTTAATCCCGACTAGTTTGTATAGCTTGCATGCGTTCTTTGGTAAGAATGTAAGAACTCTCATAAATTATTTGTCTTTTATGCATTAATATCAGAGAGAGAAAGAGAAAGAGAGAAAGAGCTGCCTAAGGTAAGACAAAATAGGCTGAGCAACAGCAACCACCCATGCTTATTTTTGGTAACACTGGAAGAGGAAGCTCAGAAACTCACAAGATTAACCTCCTGCTCTTTACAAGAAAGTCACTTCTAGACTTTCGCAGTCAATTTCTAAATTTGACACTTGGAATGAATCAGCCAACTCAAAATAGTCAAGCTAGGCTATATAAATCCTTCAGATCCGTTCCACTTCAGATGAATCTATGTATATTATCAGTAAAAAACTAAACTTTCTAGTTGCCTGTCCAAAAATGCTCACCCCTCTTCCGCCTTAATGACTCTTCATCGGCACAGATGGAACCTAATAGAGCCGAGGAGAAAGGAGTTGCAGGCCAGTAGCAGGCGGTAATGGGCCTACTTCCCTTGCTTCTAGACCCGCAAGCAGAGTTAACATGTTCAATTTATCGGTACCAAGACAATATCTTTATGCCCCATCAAAGGACCTCGAGATGCTAATGCACCAAACAAATGAGAAACTTTCGAGAACACATGCTGAATCATATCTTCAGGAGCACGCATAGTCGTCTTTGAAGGCATATTCTATTATTTTTGATACATTTATAATAATTTTAAGAAAGAAAGAGGGCCAAAAGAGACCTGAAATGCCTGAATCAAGGGCAAGGGAAATGGGATTCAGCAACCAGCCACGTTTATCTTTGGTAATCGCAGAAGAGGAAGCAGGGAACCTCACAAGATTAGCCTTTTGATCTTCTTGAAACGACGCAGATTGGATCTTGGCATGCCACTTTCCTGTTGATGGGAAAAATGGGTAGAAGTCGAGGGACGTTGGAATCTGAGGGAAACCCAGGTGAGAAAAAGAAAGAGGAGAGGAGGAAGGAAAGCGTGGGGTTTCTTGAGGAAGGATTTGAGTGAGTTCAATGTTGAGATTTGGGTCTGATTCTGAAAAGGGCTCTCTGCCGTGGCGGTGAGATTGGAAGTTGCGGTGGTTGGTGGTTACCGGAAGGGGAAATGATGTCTTCTAGGATTTGCCATCCTCAGATTTTGCTATTCTTCACATACTTCTCTTCTATGGGCTACGCTGAATGAGCTACGATATCGAGTTCCTAACTAGTTCTATTAACTGGCAGATCTTGATCTATAGCCAAACTCCTTAAAAATTCCAGTGTATTTTTATTTTATTCTATCTGTTACACCTCAAAAATCGTTTGAAATAATTAAATTTTGTGCTCAACATACTTAAATTGAAGGGGGATTGAGATTAATATGCTAATTAATTTAACATTTAAAATGAAATGAAGGATGGGATTATTTTATTTAGTACTATTTGCTAATTAAATTTGACACTTGAATTGAAACGGACGGCGAGATTATTTTGTTAATACTACGTAAGCAATTTAAATTTGACATTTAAATTGAAAGGGAGGATGGGATTACTGTTTCGCTTAATTAAATTTGACACTGAAATTGGAATGGAGGATGAGATTACTTTGTTTAGTACTCGTATGCTAATTAATTTGAATTAGTGTGAATTATTGAAGTTTTATTATTGTTATACGAGAGCTAATGTCAATATTTTTATCATAAGAAATTTAAACATTAATCTCATTTTTTTTTTTTTTGAAAAATTAAAATTTGGCATACATACACAGATCACATAAAGAGTGTTAAATCACAAATGTTTATGAACCCATGGACAAAGAAAATACCATTTCACTCTCGAAGGGAGTAGTGTTACAAAGATGAAACTGAATAATAATACTCCCATGTTAAACTGGCATTTCCACAAGTCCATTTCTTTTCACCTGATTTTATATTCCATGACCCAACTTGCCAAGCAACTACACAATAATTCATAAGGCTCAAAACATTCATTTATTTCCTAAGATAATTTAAAACTGCACTTTCCTCTCTCCATTACATACATAAATCTGTAATGTGGAGATGAAGGTTTATAATCAATGATCCTGAGAGTATTTGTTCACTGTTACAGCTAGAGTACAGGATTTAGTTCACCTTTGAAGATGATTTGCTATCTTGGAAGTCATGCACCTCTACTTCTGCAGCATAAGGCATTGTGCTGGCGATTGACATTTTACTTTAGATCATCTGCACTTGTAATTTTGATACTTCAGGGTAATTCCCTTAACATGAGCCTCTCTTGTATTCCATTTTCTTGATCCAAAGGAGTTGGTGGTTTTTGATTTTGGAATATCGCTGTCTTCAGGTTCTTGCAGAAAGGGTCTGAAGTGGTTAGAAGTAGGGCGGAAAATCCTCATGACGTTGAGAACAAAGAAAACCAACTGACGCTTCTGTATTATAACACACATTACTATGATTAGTTTAAGTGCATCAAAGTAGCTCATCAGATAATCCATAAGAGTACACCAGTATAGCAAATATAATGGGAGCCAAACAAACTGGTGCTTGTTGTGAATTAAATTTTTAGTAGTGAGCGGCCACAAGCTTGAATCTAATTAACTAAGTAGACTTACCTGGCAGAATATCAGCATCTTGACGCCGTTAGACCAGGACAATCTGCATAAATTGCAGATTGTTAGAGCATGATGAAACATAATCTTGACTTTGCCTAGATTGGCAGACAGTAGAATTTTAACTTTCAAGTTAAACAAGCACTGATAAACATTTCTAATAGAAAAAATCTCGTATTCACTAAAACTGAAATTGGATATCTGAATAGATCACTATGCAACTCTGGCATTTTCAAACACACCAAGTTAAGCTCAGACCCTGCATCGATTCAGGCCAAAACATGAAGCACTTAAACGAGCTAAAGTGGTATTAAAGGAGATGAATAAGAGAGAATGACTGTCATTGCATTCATTTGTATGACATATATATGATACTAAGTTTGTTTAACAAAACAAGGGCAAATTCAAGAGACGCATAATCTCATGATAAGCACAAAGATGACATTGAAGATCAGGGCAGACGATAAAGAGAAATGAGTAACTTACAATGAGCCCCGGCTGCAGGGCCAATTGTCTTGAAAAGAGACATTGTGGACATTGAAATGCCATTTGCAGCCCTTGCCTGGGACTGAAGTTAAACATTTTTCTCACTTGTGAACTTTAACATCACTATTAAACGGATAATGAGAAAAAAATTGCTTATGGGAGAAGGTAGTTACCATGTTTTTATTCTGCATGATTAGTAAGCCAGTTGTAATTGATACCTGTTCAAACATGATAAAAAATCTACACTTAGACCAAACAACCTAAGAAAACAATTTTACATAACTGAATTGCAAAAGCCACACAATGGTAGTTGAACATGAGCAGAAATCCTGGTGCTAAATTAACCTCACTTCTCGCACAAACTGATAAAAGAACTAAGACTAAGCAAGTGTTTGTGACAATACTAAAATATATACCATCCATAGTTTCTATGTACAGGAAATAGGAGATATCATGAAACAGGAAATCAAGATACAGCTGAAACACGTACCAAGCTCTATAGTATTACATTCAACCAAGAACCTTAGGCAATGAGTTCACTAGTCAAATAGTTTAACAAAGCATAAAACTTAACATAATCGAGAAAATGACAAAAGTTGGCCTAAATAAATTAATAGGACATCCCTTTCCTATACATCACAGCAATTCATTGATTTTTGTGAATCATACTGCATACATACTAACAGTGGGAACAAAAACATTTTAAATTCAAAAGGGAAGAATAAAATAAAAACATAAGCAACTATTCCTGGATATCTACAAAGCACTGCATTGAATTTATATCACACAATCTCGTGAAGCTGAAGTTCTCAATGATCCAAGGAAAAAGTTCTTACCGAGAGAATATTTTTTAATACAGAGGCACAGTTGAGCGCTATGGAGAGGCCAAAACCAGTTAATAAAGCTATATATGGGTAGCTTGCCAACAATGGTATGCTTAAAAAACCTGAAAGACAGTAAGTTCAGCTTAAATTCAAGAGTGAAAAGTGCAGCTTAACAGGAAGTGGTAATATAAGTGATATGGCAGTTTAGTCAGGGGCATACTGCAATTAACTGGAAATCATGACAGGTCCAGTAATCCTTTCCACCAGTGGATAAACAAGCAAAGCAGAGTAGCAAACCAAGGCCTGGTGGATCATGTAAAGATATCAAAGCATGCACAATTTTCCAATGAAGTCTGCCTAAAAGCTTTAGAATACACAGCAAATTGTCCCAGAGATTTAGGTTATGTCTTTATACCTGTGATGGCAAGCGAACTTGTCCAACATCAGCTGTTGTAAAGCTTGAAACTCCCAAGGGTCCTGGACTGACAGCCCAAAGTGAAAATATCTGAAACAGCACACGACCGTAAGATATATTGAAAAGTTTGTTCAAGCTTAGGGACATATCTCCAGAAGGTTCCTTGGATTTCAGTTTTCTATTAAAATGACTTTTGAAAGAAAGATAAATGCTTCCAAATAGGCAATATCGTGGAGCTGGAATACACACAGTAGACGATATAATAGAAGACACTAACGGCCAATTCTTCAGAAGGCTTTTTTGAGAACTCGGGGCTCTGCCTTCAGAATGCTTCATGTTCTGGGACACATTTAAACCATTTGATTCATCTGGAGTTCCTTCTGCAGCATCGTGAAAATTACTTTTATCTTTCTTTATTTTGTTATGCTTGTGAAGTGTCTCTGCAACATGTTAGCGAGTCAAACTGCAGAAACTATTTCAGTCAATAAATCTGGTCCTGCGTTTTACAGCGGATTAGCTGAAGCCAAATTCTTTTAGTTCATGTTATGATTAACAGATAAGTTTCCAAGAATTACGTACTATCTTCTTAGCTATGGAATATTATCAAGAGTTAAGCAACTAAAATGTGGACAGGAAAGATATTTATGGAGGAAAGCCTAGATGGCACTTAAAATGAGAAGATAAGTATACATAAGATTAGAAGTCATACCGAAGCCCAAAAGGACATTACTGTTGCAGTTAATGCAAAGACTGATATCATAAGACAAGGTAAAAAATATGGGAATCTGCAAGGTAGAGAACAACCAAATAAACTTCTTAAATAATAGGAAAATAACCAGGAAAAAAACAGATAAAACCAGACCAAAATCTTCTCAATATAGAAAGTTGAGAGTAGTTAAACGTACAGAACAGGAAGAACATCGGTTACCTCCCAAAAAAGGATTCTTTGGAAAATATGCTGGGATATTTTTCTGCAGGCTAAAAACAACAAAAGTGACACAAGAATTGTTAGTCTAACTCACTCATAATACTAACAAAAACTGCTTTTAAGTAGATATTAGGCAGGAACTAGAGCTTCTAAAAGCTTATGTTGGCAGTGGTTCGATGGGACCCTATTCAGGGCTCTTTTCAGGTTCAAGTCATGAAGAGATGTTAACCAAAAGGTGCATTGTTTTTATGGCAAGTTTATTACGCAAAAGGTTGTCAGTTATCGTGATGATGAAAATTGTTCCTGGAGATTTCCTGACTATGAGGTGGTGTTGGCAATCTGGGTATATTCAATTGTTTCATTCTGTGTACATTGCACGAGTGCAATGATAGAATCTCAGATTTCAGCATGTCTTTCATTTTAATAAGGAAAGGCATTAAGCACATATGCATTGTAATGCTGCAACTTTATCATACAATAATTTCTAGTCATCGTGACCAAAACTAATTATTTTACCTAACCATCAAATATTATGTGAATTTTAGTCCAATGCCATATATGAATCAAGCCAGCTTATTAATTTCATGAAATATTATGTGGACTGTAATCTAAGGTTATAGATAATAGCAGTTAGCTCAGCAAATATTTCCCTGGACAACGTGTGAGTGAAATCAGGTTGCAGCAAGGAACCAGACTAATATTTGGGAAGAGAAGATGTATGTGATATTGTTATATAGACCAAAACCTTGATCATAAAATTATCAGATGAAACACTTCTTTCAGAGAGATAGTTCTTCAGTCATCACTACAGTAAAAATTAACACCTACAATTCCAACGTGGGAAGTACTGTACCTGTGCAAGATAACCTCCGATAGCAGGACCAATTACCAAGCCTATCCCCCATGATGTGCTTACCTAAATAAATAAGATGTTTAAAAACATTTTATGGCATAGGATCTCAGAACTATGCAACAAAGCTGTTTAAAAGGAAAAGAGAGACCGGAAGGAGATAAGCAACTCACAGCAGATATCCCCAAAGCATGGTATTCTTTTCGGCAAATTTCAGAAGCATAAGCCTGGAGATATTGAAATCAAAGGATATTGGTTTTAAGGTATTGAACTTTGAATGCATCCAGTAATAATGCTCATACTCTTAATTGTATGAAAAGAAGAGCACACAAAAGATAGTTCTACACTAGTTCAAACAGGCCAGTAAAAACTCATAATGCAAATCACAATGTCAATCCTGAAAAATAAGATGCTTATAGCTGACATAAAATTCCACATAAAGTAGCAGTCAAGACACACCCGCATTGTGCCAATTATTCCGCACAAACTGCCTATAAGGAACCTTGTAACTATAGCCATCCAAAAGTTGGTACTAAGGCCAAAGAGTGCATTGAATATAACCCTGCAGTGATTTTTCATATCAGCAATTAAAACAAATTTGGATGAAATTACGCAATTGAATCATAGCTGAAGTTTATTATTAAAAACAAAATCTTATGCACGAGGACAGTGATTAACCAGCACTACTAACACTGTAATTGTGCCAATAACAACAACTGGCTTTCGACCATAACGATCAGCAATTATTCCCCAAAGAATAGAAGTCAAAGCTCTTCCCAACATGAATGAAGAACCTTCAAGAAATGGTAGACATGTAAGAAGAGAAAACACTGAAATTACTCAGAAGCAATGACGGATGGTATACTGACCTACATATCCGGCATAATAACTAATATCTTCCTCCCTTTCTGCAATGTGAAAATCCCGAACCTGTAGGAGTCAAATGTTTAATATTTCCACAACCATATCTAGACACTAGCAGGTCAAGAATCACACAATAAGAAGCACGGAAATGGCAAAGACACAAAGAAGATGCTTGAAGTAGAATATATATGTTTTAACTTGAGAAGCTCTCCAAGTCTATGCATGCACAAAAGTAGTTCTCCTGTTACCATAGGCCATAGCAACTCATAATCAGGAGTTCAACAATATCTATCTCTATTTCTCTAAAAAAAATCTGATTAAGACAGTAAAATTTTTTGAGTCTTCCATGGGTAAATGAAAGGTTAAGACAATTGGTGGAAGCTACATTTTGTGATTTTAGGCATTCAAATTTAACAGTACAGGTAGAAAGAAGTTATAAAGGAAAGCATAATGGCAGAAGCTTCTTGCCAATATTAAGTAAATAAGAGAGTCACCAAGCTATATCGTGTCACCTATAAATGATGTGTTTCTCCTACTCAAACTTCTCTATGTATTAGGCTGATATATGGGTAATTATTTGATATATGATGAGAAACAAAAATTTAGTCTGGTAATTTGCAAAACCATGCTAGTTTCAATGAAAGTACGATTTTCTGGTTTTGTTGACATCTAACTACTACTACAATACCTTCATTTGCCAAGAGATACATTACATTGGTGCTTCTCATAACATCACGCGCTTGTATCTGACCAAATGTTGATTGTCTAATTCAGTTGATTTGTCCACATTTTCTCTCATATTTTTGTTTAAGTTGTTCTTGTTTGACATAATACATCTTTTTAAGCAGCCTAATGCACTAGCTAATCTTTATAGTACGTGAAGAAAGTTCAAATATAGTACAGATATCATATCAAACACTTCAAGAAATGCAAGCTTTATAGTCACGTGATTAAACTGAATAACGTAATGGATATGTACCATAAAATAGAGGAAAGGGAAGAGAGATGATATCGGCAAAGCTGCAAAAGATTTGAGAAGAGAAGTATGTTAGTGCAAAATTGTGAGAGGGCAGAAGAATGATGGAAGAACATAACCTCCAAAATTACTTCAAATGGTAATTTTTTTATGTGAAACCAAAACTAATGGTGCTGGAAAATAAAATGGCACAAGTATAAGGGTAATATGTCTTAGAATTTGTCCATGTAGACCTTCATAAGTTCAAAAACAAGGCAACCATAGTCCAGAATATCTACAAGATGCAGATAATTTGGATCATCATCAAAATATATAAGTTGAATTATAAACTACACGAGAAACTTATTATGAACTATTTTCCGAAAAATAAGAAGAAGTAGGGTCAAAACAAATATATGGACCACAAATTGTCACACTTGTAAATGTTATTAAATATATATAGCTCATAAGAGTCCAGCAATACCCCCCAGTCCCACCATCAATAATGAAAATGACATCTACGTACTTAATCTTGATAAAGGGAAATAGAAGAAAGGACAAAAAGTGGAGGCAAAAACAATGTCTGCAAAATGGCACCACAAGTCCACAAATCCATCTCCACAAAGATGAAAGCTTTGAGCCACAAATCTTTTCAAATCAAATTCTCTAAAGAGGCAATGGTTGGTACAATTCTAATCAACAACAATTAGGTAAAGAAGATGACTTTGAACAAGAGAAAGTTGTACATGAAATATTTCTATATAAAAGAGAGAGAGAGAGAGAGAGAGAGAGAGCTGACAGGCACATAAAGTGACCATGGAGATGAAGAAGACAGGTTTAACAGGGACACTAGTGTCTGAGCGTTTTAGCTGCTCAACTTTGCAACCTGGACAATCCTCATAGTACTCCAATTCTTCTTCATATTTCTTCAACAATGCTTCCTCATAATTATCACCCATTTTTCTTCCTTCTTTCCAATCTGTCTGTTACACTTAGTTTTATACTACCTACTGTGCTACTTCTAAACTTGTGTGTATCATGTCTATTTGTAAATGGGTGGGGGCAGAATTATTTGTTAAAAAAAAAAGGGGTAGTTGGCTATACTTATTCTTTTCCATCCCTGTATGTACTTCATGCAACACCTACACTACTAAACGAATCGAAAACAGTCTCTATATTATATTATACATGTGATATGTCAATCATGCACTAAATTACTATTATTTAAAGCATATGATTTTTGAAACTATAAGGTCAGACAAAATTAAATGTGCATCGAGATGGGTTTTGAATTTCCTATTAATTAGCTCACTCTCATTTTGCAGCATATTATAATGCAATGCAAAATATGTCTTCATCGATATGTGTACCATATTATAATAAGAGAGATTCAAATAAACTACTCCAACATCGTCATCATATACTGACCAATAATATTTATTCTGCCAAAAAGATTTCTTGTCTAACATATTATAATCATGTTATACAAATAACATCTCCAATTATTCCTTTTTTTTTAATTTAACTTGTAAATTATTCCTTCAAAGAGGTTTAGCATCATTTACCTTGCTTCTTTACAAAAATTCATAATTTTATTTCACTAATGTATTTTTCTATTATCTTTTTATTTTTTAATTTAAAATCACAAAATCGAATTATTGAAGTTGTTTTATTTTGAAATGGGATATATCAACCACCCTCACGTCGTTTAGCCCATGATGATTAACAAAATACATCTTAATTAATAATGTTATTAACAAAAAACAACAAATGAGTGACGAGAAATATATTCATTCTTATAATACCTTCATATATATATATATAGTAAGATAGTACAGTTGTATTAACTTATTCATGGATGATATGTTACTCAATCTGACAAATACAAATATTATTACAAAAATAACAATTGGAGATAAATTATATTGCAGGCACATTATATATACACACACACTCTCAAAAGATATGGAGCATATTAGTTATTTAATATAATAATTTTTTTAATCGAATGTCAAATCTCTAATTAATTATTTATTAAATTAAACTAATGCTTGCGATAAAATTCAAGAATATGATTATCAACTAACTGAAATTAAAAAAAATAATGGACAATTAATCAAAAAAAGAGCAAATTTTTATATAATTAATGAGATGAAATCAATTTGAATTAAAAATTCGCTAACAAGTAATCACCTAAATTAATTTTAATATTTATCGCGTTATTAATTTAAAAGATAATAATACAATTAAAATCTTTCCAGTTTGTCCCCGTCTATATTCTTATTATTAAATTGCTGCTGTATTTGTTTGACTTGAGGGAAATCATGGTGCAATAATTGAACTATCTTTTCCTTCTATTTTTTTTCTCTTTAATTTAATTTCGTCCCAATTTTTTATTTAATTTTATAATTTTTTATTCTTACATATTAAATTAAATTATTAATATATATAAGTTATTTAAACTATCTATAATTAAAAAAGGAAAGCGACTCAATGGAAAAAGTAATACTAAGTATAATGTTTCGTGTACTCAAAATAATTGGATCCTTTAGTTAGTTTTAAGTGCCGATCTTATAGGATTTCGAACCAATGTGAGATTCTTGCTTTGAAAAGGCATAATATATGTATTTATTTTTATTATTTTTAGGTAAAATATGAATTCTCAACATTAAAATAAAATAAAAATTGTTCAGAGATATGAACAGTTTAATCTTAAATATTTGTCTTTGTATTATTTGTCACGAACAAGTAACTTGATCTTGAATGCCTTGATAGACTTGAGTATTTGAACTTGTAGCTTGTAGAGAATTATGAGTCTCATAGCACTCAATTTTGATTTTATCTGATATACGTCTCTTTATCTCAAAAATAATTTTATTGAATTTGTTTTAGACGAGGATACGAGCTAGTACCTTCTCTAATTCCTCTATAAATAGTTGCTTATTTCATTAAAAGTTTTTTGACGTAATTGTGGAGAAATTTTGGCGATTAATCCATATTTATTTTGATAAACTTCTTGAAAGTTGTGTCTTTATCACAATTATTCAAAGTATTTGACATATATTTAAAGAGTAAAATGGTACTACTTTTTAATATATAGTACTGAATCAACAACTTTTGTTGACTTTTAAAGAAGATGAAAAGCTTTTGTTTTTGTGTCATTCCAATTATATATAGTACTTTTTCTTGGGATCAACTTTCTCATCTTTTTATTTTCACATGTTTTTTCAGTTTCATTATTTCCTTGTAATAAATTTTGGAAAATGATTTATATGCTTTTGATTTGCCATAAAATTACGCAAAATATCTCATTAAAGTAAACTAATTATCCTGATTTATCTCTTTTCATTTAATAATCATTTGGGACAAAATATTTATCCTAAATACCCCTCACTTTGAAACGTTGGAAGAGTGTTTCATTCCTTTTTTTTTTCTTTCATTTATTGTTTTGTCTTTTTTTATTTATTATTTTTATCCTTTTGTCTTTTTTATTCTTTATTAGAGATATTATTTAATAACATTTTCATAATTTGTTTCTTATTTTTTATTTTATTTTATTTTTTCTATTTTTTCTCTCGATTCTTTTTACTTTTTTTGTTATGCTACCTTTTTTTTTAAAAAAAATTGTTCCTTTCTATATTTTTGTATTTTTTTTAGAAATGAACTAACTATTCTA
>JACEIK010001866.1:0-43015 GCA_018107945.1 Datura stramonium
TAATGGAAATAGATTAGGAATTAGCTACAAGCTCTCTAATGTCGAAGTAAGATCTTCCATAGGAAATTCTACTTTATCAGCTTCTATCTCATTCATACTAGTAAAAGACATAACTAATCCTGTAATTTTGGGCACTCCTTTCATTGAAGAGCTCATCACATTTCGGGTCACTCATCGGGGAATCGAAATCGAATACAATAACATTTTCCTTCCTTTTGACACACCCCCAGTAAGAAGAATCTTGTCTACCTTGAAGTATAAGGAAGCCTAGATTAACTTCCTCAAGGAAGAAGTAGCTTTCCACAAGTTACAGCAGCAACTTCAGGAACCTCTCCTTCAATCAAAAATCAAGGTCCTTGAAACACAAATTCAAAAATAACTCTGTGCAGATTTACCCACAGCCTTCTGAAATCGCAAAAAACACATGGTTAGGCTTTCTTACGAACCTGACTTTGATGAAAAAACAATTCCTACAAAAGCTCGCCCAATACAAATGAACCATGGCTAACAATTCATTGTCAAGAAGATATTAATGATCTCCTTCGCAAGCAAATCATCTCTCCAAGCAAATCCCCTTGGAGTTGTGCTACCTTTTATGTCAATAAAATTTCCAAAATTGAACGAGGTGCGCCTCCCTTAGTCATCAATTATAAACCATTAAATACTTCCCTCGGTTGTTTTAGGTACCCTATTCCCAACAAGAAATATTTACTCCAGCAACTCCATGCTGCCACAATTTTCTCAAAGTTCGATTTAAAGTCGGGCTTTTGGAAAATCCAGATTGAACTAAGAGATCTATACAAAACTTCTTTTACAGTACCATTCGGGCAATATGAATGGAATGGCATGCCCTTTGGACTAAAGAATGCCCCCTTCAGAATTCCCCTTTAGAATTCCAAAAATATGAATGATATTTTCAATCCCTTCTCAAAATTCATAATTGTTTAGATTGATGATGTTCTGGTATTCTCCACTAACATTGATCAGCATTTAAAGCACCTAAAAACTTTCTTCAATATAATCAAATAAAATGGCTTAGTCTTGTCCAAAACCAAGTATAGTATTTTTCAAATTAACATCCGCATTAAATCAGGCTTTTGGCGAATTCAGATTGATCCAAGAGATAGATACAAAACTGCTTTTACAGTGTCATTGGCAATATGAATAGAACGTCATGACCTTTGGACTAAAGAATGCCCCTTCAGAATTTCAAAAAATAATGAATGAAATTTTCAATCCCTTCTCAAAATTCATAATTATTTACATTGATGATGTTCTGGTATTCTCCATAAACATTGATCAGCATTTCAAGCACCTAAAAACTTTATTCAATGTAATCAAAGAAAATGACTTAGTCTTTTCTAAAACCAAGTATACTCTTTTTCAAATTAACATCCGTTTTATTGGGCATAATATCTAACATGGTACTATCATCCCCATTTAAAGATCTACCCAATTTGCTGATAAATTTTTCGATCAAATTTTAGACAAAACACAACTGCAAAGATTCTTGGGGTGTGTTAATTATATAACAGATTTTGTTCCAGGGCTTAGCAGTTTGCTAATACCCCTCCATGATAGATTGAAAAAGCCTCTGCCTCCATGGATTCATGTTCACTCCAATGCTATTAAGAAAATCAAGCAGAAGATTAAGTATCTTCCTTGTCTATCTCATCCTGATCCCTCTGCATTCAAAATAGTCTAAACATTTGCATCACACATTAGTTATGGTGGCATTTTAAAACAGAGAAAAAAATGATAAGGAGCATATTATTGCATTTGCATCAAAGCATTGGAATAAGGCCCAACAAAATTATCCAACAATTAAAAAAAACTTTAGCAATTGTTTTGTGCATTTCAAAATTTCAAGCAGATTTGTTAAACTAAAATTTTTTATCACGAATTGACTGTAAAGTTACAAAACCTGTTTTACAAAAAGATGTTCAAAATCTTGCCTCTAAACATATATTTTCTAGATGACAAGCTATTTTGTCTATTTTTAATTTTGATATAGAATATATCAAAGGGAGCTCCAACTCTATTCCAGATTTCTTTACCAGAGAATTTTTACAGGAAAGGTAAAATGAGTAGAAAAAAAAAGGCAACAGAGGTCCCAGATTCGTCATAACTTCCAACCCTCACTCTGTCGAGTGAAAACAAATTAGCGCTGGTACAACAATAAGCAAATTCAAAAAAACAACAAGTTGCTACCAAGCAGCAAACAAAATCAGTTGCTTCTAAGCAACCTTCAAAAGAAGCAGTTGGCCCAAGCTAGCCCAAATATCAAACTCCGGCGGACTATGCCATGAAAGGAATTTCGCCGTCATATTTGCTGGAAAATGCAGCTCCAATTTTCATTTCTAGTCCAAAGAAGTGGGTTGACCTAGTTGAGGAAGAAGAACAAAATACTCAACTAGCCCAAACCATGTCCACCCCATGAATAGAGGAAGATTTTCAAAACTGGCGTCTGCTCATGGGTTTCAAAGATACTACAGCCCTAACAAGCCCCAATAGAAGAGAATTAATAAATCAATATCTCTTCTTCAAAAATATGTGTTCTACTGTGGTGGCCCAAAGACACGCATCTTTTTCTTCTCATTCGGTGGTTGCTAGCAGCACCACTAAGAAAGTTGTGGAGGCAGGGAGCCTCATAGATTTTCTTTCAATTTTCCACAAAGCACTAGCATGGTACATTCTGTACCAAACAAGACACGTTCTCTAAACAGAGGTCCCTCCCCTGATGAACCTACTTACTTAAAAAATGATAATTTTTATCCACTAATTCAAATTGAGCCTGAATTTTGGCACTCAAATCCCCAAGAGGTGGTCAAGAAAATGCTTAGCCCTTCTACCAATTTTGTTCAAAAAACACCCTTCTATACCCAAAAATTCTATGAATTCATTCTCACAAATACAAGATCTTGTTTATTCAAACCCCACAAAGACAAACAAACTCAAACATTTATTACCCATACCACGGTATGGATTAACAAAATAATATCACCCAAAGAATGGAGAACGCACCCAACCAAGTATTAAAAAAATTTCCAACCATTTGAACCCCAAATTACAACTATTTTAACTACATAGCAGCGTGGATGAATGCATTTACCTTTCAAAATGACCTCAACAAACATTCCTGATTTCTCCTATGGGGGAAACAACTAACCTCTGACATCCCTCAGTAGTTTTTGCATCAATGGTGGCCAGCTTATGGCCACAAAGCTGAAATTTTTCCTCCCCTGATTCGCGAAGGCTATGAATATTTTTGTGAAGCAAAGCTGAAATTTTTCCTCCCCTGATCTCGCGGCTATGAATATTTTTGTGAAGGTTTTTTAGCGAGCAACAGTCCCTCGTTCCCGCAATTTTCCCACATGTTTCATATCCCATAGATTTACTCTCAAAAGTTTGCCTTCCACAAATTGGAAGGACACAAAGGGCTCCCATGATTAGCCCTCCAAGGACATTCTAAATGGTACAAAGATTGAAACCCCTTAAGCCTACCAAACCAAGTATCCGGCCCCGATGCATGCTACCCAAATAACGTTTACAAATGCAAATCCATTGCAACCGCCACCCTCAAGCAACAAAGGAGATTTCATCCAACAAATGAAAAAATCCTCCAACAACATTTAAAGTTGAATTCCATCCATCAACCGCAAGAAACACTCCAAAAATCCGAGCTCCAAGACGAAGAAGACAACCCCTACATCAATTTCCAATTTGAATTGGATATCAAAGACGACACCATCAATACATCATCGCACTGATGTCATGCATGACATTATCGTAAAATTAACAGGTGATATTGTAGCTTCACCGTACATTTGAATTAAAGTATCCACTAGCTGTATATTGATAGATAATTTACTAAACATTTCAATAAACTTTCAAAACTGATTATTCTATTTCGTTTGGCCAACTGTATATGGCGGGAAACTCTCACCTCATGATCCTTGTCACTTGAGGCTTGCTTGGTCGCATTCACATGAACATTGTCTGAGGGAATTACATCAACATCTCCCTCATCCTTTTATCCCTCATCATCACCAACATTTGGTGCTTTTATCACCTCATCCAATACATCATCAATTTCCTTGTATCAACATCCTTTGAGCTTCACGCTTGCATCCTTTAAGACCTTACCACTCCTAGTCATGATTGCTATGCAATGGCCATCTTTCTTGGGATTAGGAACACATCACTAGGAAGTGCACCCTTTATGCGGGGGTTCATTTGTGCTTCGAGGTGTCCGTTTGAAGCCGAGTAGGAGCTTATAATTTGGGCGAGGTTAAACACCTCTCCTTTTGAACTCTCTAACCCCACTATCGTTGATTCTACTTTCTTTAACACTCAGGACAACATATCCTCGATCTTTGAGGTTCCTACATTACTCACCCTGAAGTTCTTTCCTTGGGGTGATTCTAGTTTTGAAGGAGGTACATAGGGGTTGGAACTTCAAGATATCGCTCACCTTCGATTTTTCTATTTCCCCATCGATCATTTCTCTCGCCTCACCCCAAACTGTGATTAATACAGCTTCTCCAACCTTGATTCTCCTCCCTTGGGTGCTAAGGGCCTTGATTGTCACCTTGATACCCAGGGCGAGATCCCTGACATGTATTGACACTCCTCCTCATATCTCGGGGGTGAAGTGTCATCATCAAGCTAAATGTGGCTTTGAGAAGCATAACATTCACATTCTTTGTACCAAATTTATTACATGCTTTGTCATCAACTCCAGTTGGGTCATCATTTTCGCAAGAGTTTCATCTCTAGCCTCATCTCTCTTCATCAATTCTGCACTCACCAGATTTAAAGCAACACCACTAGAGGATACCTCCGCTTCTCTGGTGTGCCATACTTGGTTGGTTTTCATCATTCTATCAAGTAATGCCTTTGATACTCCATAGGTTGAACTATGATTGATCTTTCCAGCCAAGTTATTTTCCATGATTTATTTATAGAATTCAATGATCGATAGAAGCTAGAAGTAAACCCACCGGGTGAGCCAATGGTCTGTGACAAATGCCACCTTTTTGCTTAAACCTCAACCAAACTTCATGGAGTTTTTCCCCCAAGAGTTGTCAAAAATTAGTAATGTCATCCCTCCGCTGCAACATCCTTGAGGGAGGAAAGAACTCATCCAAAAATGCCCGATGTAGCGGGTCTCAATCTGTCTGACTCTTGAGTGATATTTGTAATGTTGAAGGGCTGATATATCTCCAATATGTTGCGGAGATTCTGTTTACATCCTCGTTGGGCATCTCTCAAAGAGTCCCTTCATTTAAGTAAGTGTAACATTGTACTATTCACATGAAAATGGCATTCCCTACTGTAGGAGGTAGGCGCGAACACCCAAGCAGCATCGGGCATCATAGGTCATCATCCTCATGATCCATACCGCTCTACTACCTTCTCCTTCTAGTGAGTTCTGGCTTATATCAAATTCAACCAAGAAGACACCAACGATGATTGTAAAGTCAAACTAATTAAGATGCAAGATCAATTCAAAATAACAAATATAGGCTATAAGGGTGATATTTATATGCCAAATCGATACTCAAATGTATAGCTTTGCCTTGTTTGTCTAATAATGTGTGTACATTCTCATGTAAATTGTACTATGTGATTTTATACTAACTAACATGATTAAAGCATTTTGTAGGAAAACATGCTTTTGAGGAAGAAAAATGTCATGTTGGGAGAAATCGAAGATGCACTCGGGAAAGAGCAAGGAAACGGTTGGTTAAGCAAGGAACACAAGGGCCTGCTGATGGAGCCGTGACACGCTTCCATCGCGGATGCACTCGCCCGAAGGAAAATTGCAATAAATTCCAGCGAGGGTCCGCGATCGCTTCACACGTTGGGATTAATTTCTCCAGACTTTGCATTTCAGAGAGGGTCTCATGATTGCACCGTGGCACGCGGGCTATGCTACGCGGCGCATGCCGTACACGCGCAGCTAAATTACTCCGGGCGGACACCGCAGAGCTTGCTTAGTAGACCGTGTCGTGAGGCGTTGCTCGCGATGCACTCCGTGACACGTTGCTTGTTATTCCGGGAAAATTTATCCCTAGATGATAGAACACTTAGGCTCATTTTTAATAATTCCGATCGGGTGGAGCAAGAACGTGGGTTACAGGCAGTTTTGAGGACGAAAATTCTTAGGTTTTCTCTATCCCTTTCTTCTTCCTTTCAATTGTTTGCATAATTTCCATTCATTTAACGATGTTCAATCCACGAATGAGTGGCTAATTCTCTTCTTTGCCGAGGTTATGAACCTTTGTGTTGAAATGTAATTATTGAATGCTGGTTTATTTTGTATCTTTCTTCTATGGTTGTTCTATTTAATTCTTGTTCTTACTACGTTAATATCTGGCCACGCTAATGTAAATTCAAAAGTCCAGCTTCACCCGAGAGGGCAAGAAACTGGAAAGTTGTGAATTAATAGGATATGATCTGTTCTTGGTTTGGGAAAATTGGGAATTGATTTACCTTCAGAATAGAAATATACCTGAAAGTCGTATTAGTCATGTGTGGAATCGGTTTTGTATAGCTAGAGCTTGAATTTCTTCTTATCACGAAAATGTAGGTGGAAGGCCCATGATTCTTAAGTTGGGTTAAATACTTAATCCATAGGCATAAGTTCTGACTAGCAACCGGAGGAAAAGATAAACCATGTACATCAATAGTTCGTTTCTTACATGTTCTTTTTGTAGCCTTAAAGATACCATATCTATAGTTCGACTAACCCGTATAGATAACTTAGTTTAGTATAAAAATACATTTCTAAAACACACAAACTTTCCACACTGTTGTCTTCATTGTTGTGAAGTAGTAAATTAACACTGTAAAAGGTTTCACCTGCATTCCTATTCCTGTGGGTTCACATTCCGGTTCTTAATAAGAGCAATTGTATTATTTTAAATGGAGTCTGCACACTTATGGCCCATCAGTTTTTGGCGCGCTAAGTCAGAATAGGCACAGAAATTTAATTTTTATTTTACGTGTTAGTTTGCTATTTCAATATTTTAGTGTTGACAACTTCTGTCTTAGCCTCGTATTTTGCGTAAAATGGGAGCTGTTGAACACCGGCAAGAGACAAAGGTTTGGTGGACCCATCCCAGAGCCGGAAAGACAGTATCATCGCCAACGGAGAGAAGCTCTAGGAGAGTCTGCAGCTGCTGCTCAGACAAACTATTGCGGAGCAACCGCAGACCCACCAATCGTGCGGGCACTAGTGCCCGAGGACTAGCAGCCAGCTGTCACGATGTGGCAATCCCACATGCTAGTAATGTTACATCTAGCATTCGCAAACCTGGAGCCAGGAGGAAGGTTCGGAGCTTAAACAGAATATGGTGCAATTGCCGCACACAAGCGGGCGCCTTTGCTGTGTCTCCCTCACGAGGATCCACAACAACATCTTCGTAACTTTCTGAGATAAGTGACACTTACATCCCCGCTGGAGTGTCAACAGATTACGTCAGGCTTACACTTTTCCCATTTTCACTTTTAAGATGCCAAGAGGTGGTTGAAAGCTGTACCACCTAACTCTATCACCATGGGATGATCTTGCAAAGAAGTTCTTGATCCGATTCTTTCCTCCGGTAAAACAGCAAGGCTTAGAAGTCAAATTCTACGTTTTAAACAAAGGGAAGGAGAGAATCTGTATCAAGCCTGGGAGAGATTTAAATCATTGTTGAGAGACTGTCCTCATCACCATCAGTCAAATGATGTGCTGGTGCACACTTTTATAGAAGGTTTGGAACCCCACACAAAAATTTTGCTGGATTCGGCAGCTCGGGGACAAGCTTAGAAAAGACTTATGAGGAGCTGTATATTTTATTAATCGTATTTCAGGAAATCCGGAGTGGAATGCGGACTTTCAAGGGGAGGAGCAAGGAAAGCAAACCGAGTCTCGAAGTGGATGGGTTTACAGCTATCGCCGCACAGATAGCTGCCTTGCAGAATCAATTGAACACCCACTTCGGCAACATGAACTTGAGCCAGTCTCAATCCCCAGTGAATGCAGTGCAGCAGATTTGGTGTGAAGTGTGCGGGAGCAATGAACACAGCTGAGTGTTGTGGAGCAAATCCGTACTTGGTGAACTTTGTTGGGAATGCACAAAGGAGCAATCACCAACAGTATGGGAATAGCTACAACTCTAATTGAGTGAATCACCTGAATTTCTCTTGGGGTAGCAACAACCATCAGGGCAGAGTTCGAGTCAGGGATGCAGCGAACCAAGGAGGGCCAACTATCGTGCACAATACAGAACAACAATGCCCATCCTCCACCTCACCATCGCCAGCTGTTGAGGAGATGTTCAAGCAGCTGGTAGCCAGCCAAGCTCAATTGCAGGCTGACTATGTCAAATTGGCAGCCGATGTTAAAAATATTCAGCTAGCTACCAAGGCACTGGAGTATCATTTGGGCAATTTGCCGGAGCCCAGAATACCGTGCCTAGAGGAGGACTCCCGCTGACACGCATCCCAACCCCAAGCAGGTAAATGCAGGACTACGAGGAGTGGTTTGCAGCTTGAAGAGGTGGAACCCGGAAAGACCACCTCAACAGTCGGGAGTAGCAGAAGCGGGAGAGGGGGAAACACAAAGAGGCCGAATCGTAAAGACCCTCCACCGTTCTCACAATTAAAGAAGCACAAGGAGGAGGCGTGGCTTCAAGAAATTCATGGAGGTGCTTAAACAGTACACATTAACTTACCTCTTTGTTGATGTTTGCAGGAGTGCCTAATGTATGCAAAATATATTAAGGACATCGTGGCCAACAAAAGCAGGCTTACCGAATATGCTACGGTGGCCCTTACAGAGGATGTAACTTCCCGGATACAAAACCGGCTGCCCACGGCCTGTAAGATCCTGAGCTTCACACCAATTAACAATCGGGCAAAGTAGCATCCAGTCATGTGTTTATGTGATTTGGGGACGAGCATTAACTTGATGCCAACTTCGGTATTCATAGTTAGGTCTAGGAAGTCCTAGACCTACAACAGTGATTTTGCAACGGTGGATCGCTCCTTAGCAAGACCACGGGTATTGTGGAGGACGTGCTAGTGCAAAGTCGGCTCCTAATCTTCCCGGTGGACTTTTGTTGGTGTTGGACTTTGAGCCAGACGGTAGTCCCATTTATTTGGGACGACCTTTCTTGGCAATCGGGAAAGCGCTCATAGATGTAGCTGCAGGTCAGCTAACGATGCGAGCATATAAGGTGGAGGTAAGTCAGATGTGTACAAGGCCACCAAACTCCTACATTGTAATGAACTCGTTGGATTAACGTACCGAGCAACCGAGTGCTGCTCAGGGCGTTGAACAACGAGAATCCAGCGAGAGCCCCCGACAGAGGTAGTTGATGGCGGTGTGGACGTCATGAGAAACGTCCGTCACCCTAGGAGCACGAGCTCAAACGACGCCGAGCCGAGACGGTAAATCAGGCGCTGCACGGGAGGCAACCCGTGAATTGTAATTGTAAATTGTACATATGAAAAAAAAAAAGATTTTTATTTTTATTTAATATCTTTTGTAGTATAGAAGTGTAAATAGAAAACTAAAAATATTTTTGTTTTTCAAACTTTGGAATTCTAACCGATTTTGTGTGGTAAGATGTTTTACAAGTCGATCGGAGGAAAATTGCTAAGGAATGCAAAGGAGAAATATGAGGTAAGAGAAAATTTTTTTAAGTGGAAACAGTGAGCCTGCGCTGATGAGCTCCGTGTCACGGAGGAGGGCCTCCGCTGCCACCCTCCGTGACACGTTGAAGGCAAAACCTGGAATTTTTAAAAAATTCCAGAATGCCTGCGCGATGGCTCCGTGTCACAGAGGGCATGCTCCGCGTTACCCTCCGTGACACGTTGACGGTTAATCGCGTGGCTGGTCACACCGGGTCACCGGGCGAATTCGGCAAGGAAAATCCCACTTTTAAACCCCTAAACCCTCATTTCTCTCATTTTCCTACCCTCCGCGACAAAACCCCTAAAATCCCCTCCCTCAATTGTGTCACGACATTAGATTGAAATTAACTTTACTTCGTTCTCATCGAATTAAAGGTATGTTCTTGAACTCAACTTCAATTTTTAGCTAAAATTTTGATTTCTAGCATGAACTAGGAAGAATCCATGCCCTAGATAGAAAATTGAGCTTAAATACATTTGAGTTGTTGTTAATTGTTGTTCGTAGTATCGTTGTGATCATATGAACTCGATAATTATATGCTTAATTGAATTTTTTATAAATTGTAGCTAGGGTTGTGAATTTGCAAAATTGAATTGAGGAGGAATTGAAGGAAAATTGTGGGTTGTGTATGTTGGGTGATTTGAATTGTGTTATGCTTATCGTGTTATGCCTAAGAAACAATGAAATTATCGAGGGGTGCAAATTGGGTGAAATTCCAAGAACTTATCGAATTACATGAAAATCGGGAAATTGCTTAGTTTGAGTTAGTGGAATATTCTTATTTTTTTTTTCATTTTCTTTTAGCTGAATGCCATGTAATGAAATGATTATCGATAGTATGTTGGAATTAGCTGGGAGGAAGTCTGAGTAGTACATAGAGGTTATAACGTTTGAATTTTAAGAAGGCACGAGGTACATTTCTGTTTATGTTTTTTTTTTCTTTTGTTAGTTGTTCTAGATTTTGTATCTTTTTGTAAATTAGAATAAATGGATCTTTCCAAAATGCATAATATGAGCTAAAGACTATGTGTGTGGCTGAGCCAAACCCAACCTTAGTCAAAGCTAAATTCAATTCGACTAACATTGTTACCGTCTGTTTTCTTTGACAGAGACAATGTCTCAGCAGGCAGGACAGCGAAAGGGCGCATCAACACGCGCCGGAAGAAAAAGATTAAGACTGGAGCAGCAGGTCTGAAGAAGACTAGTAGTTCCATGCGTGGCCAGCGCTGCCAATATGGAACACTTATGGGTGACCGAGGAGGGGAAGAATGGCATACCAAACACAAAGAAAACAAATACTTCTCGAGGAACATATTGCACGGGAACCATTGGCACAGAGTTCCCCCTCGGATGGTGCAAAGGATTGACGCCGGGCTACGTTTCATTATCGACGAGCCTCCAAGGAGTGCAACCTGCACTTAATCCGGGAATTTTATGCCAACTGAACCCGACACTAAGGAGTTCAAATTATCAAAATAGAGGCCGATGTCGCATTGGAGCCTCACCACCTCAATGCCATCTGAAACATGCACGCCCACGCATCTCGGACAAATTTCTCAACATCACTCCACCCCTATGCGGATATCAGACGCACACAGGGAGCCCGGTCTACGGCATGTTGGGGCAAGTACAAGGAGAGGGGCTACCATCGACACTACCCTTATGCACAGATGAACAGGAAGCCAGGATCCGCCGAAAATCATTTGCTCCTTGATTCCTGGGGGTGCACATGATGATGTGACCCGGGATCGCAGATGCTTGGTATACGCCCTGATGAAAGGCTGGAGATCACTGCTCGGGGCGGTGATCATATCCGCCATGAAGAGAGGCCCCGATTGCATCAAGGGCAATGTGCACGGATTCGGCGGGCCGCCGACTCACACAAGCTTCAGGGGCCTTGAGGTCGAGGAGGAGGCCCTAGACTACATCCTGCAGTGGAGCGGTGTGCCATAGATGTTACAAAAACTATGCACCCGACACCACTCACGGGCCCACTCACATGGCCGAGCCGGCTGGCGCCTGACGATCAATATATGTCCCGCATGTTCGAGATGCAGATGCCCAGCTACGCATAGGCGGACCGGGGAACGGAGGACGAGCTGTGGCAACTCGACTTAGATTACCCATTAGGCGAGAGTTAGGCACTATGTCGGGTGGGCCTGGCTTTGTGGAGCTTGTAGATGATGATGTCCCCTAATGGACGAGGAGACATCAGTCGTGAGGATTCCGATATTGAGTCGGAGGAGGACGACGGTGGAGACTTATATATGGGGGATGAGGCGCGCACTCGATGAGGAAGTGGAACACATTGACTGATCAGGGAGTTTCAATGAACCACCTTTCTGCTTAGGATTGTATGAACACCGGGACAGTGTTCGATTTTGTATGTGTGGAGAATAGGTGGAGCCGAAGTTTGCCTTATTTGTGTATCATCGCATGTTCTCTTGGGTCTTGTTGTCGTGTTTGTTTTAATGTGACTCTGGTTGATGTGTATGTTCGTTATTGGTTAAATATTGTTATGAAATTGTTGTTGTGTGCTGTGGAATGTTGTTAGCCAAAGATGTAAATAAAGGCCTTTGTCGAAATCATCTATTATTTTTTTAATTTTTTTCATAACTATTTTTCTTTGGGTTTCTGAGCTTGTTTCGGGATTCTTTTTGCTGAGAAGAGTCCCATTGAAACTGAAGTCGTAAATAGTGACCCTTCTCTATGATTGATGGACGACCATCTTAAGGGAAAGGTAGCCGATAGGAGAGGAGCAAATTCTTTTATAATTTTTATTTTAATTTTTGTTGGTTTGATGGTTGTATCCCATGCATGTTGCTACTCTATGGCTACGGCATCTTTGTTGCGTGTTGTAATATACAATTATATGCCAAAGATGATTCGTAGAAAGCATGCAAATTTTTGTACATATGTAAGACACTTTATGCCGCACACCCGATTCGGGTGTGATTGAGGCTTAATTTTGAATTCTTGTGATTAGCTGATTAAAGAATCTGTGATGTCATCTTGAGTTGAGCATGTGCATCGAGTGTATAGTGAGGAATTGTTTATTCCATGCTATGGTCGATTGTCTAGAACTTAATTGCCGTGTACGGCAAACTTAAATGGAAGGGAAGTGTAGTGTAGGAAAGGATGTAGGCGTTTCTTTGTCAACCAAAGTTTTTCTTGTTTTCCTTTTCATATCTACCTTGAAGATTAAATCCTAGTCAGCCCGTTGAGCCTTTCACCTTTTAGAGAAATTTTTCTTTTCGGTTTTTCTTTTGTCGAAAAGGGTGTGAACCAAGTGAACCCTTCTTTTCATGGTCCTTAAACCAAACCGAAGCCCAAGCGCCCAAGAAAGGTAGACACTTTCCCCATGGTGTCAAGGAGTGAAGTGATAAAAGAAAAAGAAAGTGAGGAAAAGAAAAGAGAGAAAGAAAAAAAGAGTCGAGGGTGAAATGGATGACGAAGGAAAGAAAGTTGTTTAACTCAACTTTCTCTTCGTTAGTCTGGTGTGTTAAAGACAGGGGTGATAAATATAAAGATAAACTTCAAGAAAAGGAGGAGGAAGGAAGAAAAAATAATTTGAAGTTGATGGATGTGTGAAAGCGCTTAAGGAAGCTGGATACTATTATTGGTCACCAGTATATACTAGTTCCGTAGCTTACATTACAACCTGTTAAGTCCACGTGATCTTTACATCACGATCCTTATATTAGTGGAGGACACTAGAGTGTTTATGGGTCATGACACAATGCATGTGAATTCGTTTGGGAGAGTGAGCGAAATTGTGTGTATATATATACCCTGACATGAATTTCCTTCGGGTTCATGTGTGATTAAAACAGGGAATTCTTATTGTTGTGAGGGCACATGTTTGATGATAGAATAAATTCATGTCAGATATCTTGGTCAGCTAATATGCATGAGTTTGCCGATATCGAGAGTCGATTCTTGTAATGCTCGGAGGTCTGATCTATTAAGTGTCATTGTAATAATGATACTATGCATGTTTTTTGATGATTTGTCGTGGAACATAATCGTATAACCGTAGCCTGATTGTCGAGCTACAGCCATAATGGGATATCAATTTCAGAAGGTGGAGGCATTGTTCGAGGACGAACAAGATTTAAGTGTGGGGTAGGTGATAAGGGGCATATTTATATGCCAAATCGATACTCAAATGTATAGCTTTTGCCTTGTTTGTCTAATAATGTGTGTACATTCTCATGTAAATTATACGGAAGTGTGATTTTATACTAACCAACATGATTAGCGTTAGCCAGGAAAACATGCTTTTGAGGAAGAAAATGTCATGTTGGGAGAAGTCGAAGATGGCCTGAACGAGCAAGGAAGCGGCTGGCTAAAGGAAAAAAAGGGCTCCGTGATGGCCGTGACACGCTGCCATCGCGGTATCCACTCGCCCGGGAAGGAAAATTGCAATAAATTCCAAGGAGGGTCCGCGATCAGGCCGTGCCACGTTGGGATTAATTTCTCCAGACTTTGCATTTCAAGAGGGTCTCGCTGAGGTTGCACCGTGGCACGCTATTGGGTGCTACATGATGCATGCCGTGCCACGTTGGAAGCAATTACCTGGGCAGCCAAATTACAGAGAGCCTCCGCATTTGCACTATGTCACGGAGGCAAGGTCTTGATGCACCGTGGACGTTGCTTGTTATTCCGGGAAAATTTATCCCTAGATATCAATAGAACACTTAGGTTCATTTTTTAATAATTTGACTGGGTGGAGCAAGAACGGGGTTACAGGCAGTTTTGAGGACGAAAATTTTTAAGGTTTCTATCCCTTTCTTCTTCCTTTCAATTGTTTGCATAATTTCCATTCATTTAACGATGTTCAATCCACGAATGAGTGGCTAATTCTTTCTTATTGAGGTTATGACCTTTGTGTTGAAATGTAATTATTGAATTGCTGGCTTTATTTTATCTTTTCTTCTATGGTTGTTCTATTTAATTCTTGTTCTTACTACGTTAATATTGGCCAATGTTAATGTAACTAAAAGTCCCCGGTTTCACCCGAGAGGGCAAGAAACCGGAAAGTTGTGAATTAATAGGATATGATCTTTTCTTGGTTTGGAAAAATTGGGAATTGATTTACCTTCAGATAGAAATATACTGAAAGTCGCATTAGTCATGTGTGGAACTGGTTTTATATAGCTAGAGCTTGAATTTCTTCTTATCACGAAAATGTAGGTGGAAGGTTCATGATTCTTAAGTTGGGTTAAATAAGAGAGTTTTAATCCATAGGCATAAGTTCCGACTAGCAACCGGAGGAAAAGATAAACCATGTACATCAATAGTTCGTTTCTTTACATGTTCTTTGTAGCATCAGCTTGCTCACATTCATAGCTCGTGACTCAATCGTATAGATAACTTAGTTTAGTATAAAATATATTTTCAAAACACACAAACTTTTCTTCACACTGTTGTCTCATTGTTGTAGTTGTAGTAAATTAACTCTTGAAAAGATTTCACCCCGTATGCCTATTCCTGTGGGTTCGACACTTTATTACTTGTACGACCCGCATAATTTGCGGGCCCATCAGGCTATCAAACTACATTTCCTAGTAACGGTGTCATTTTTTATAACGTCCAAACTACACTCCTTTATGAAAGAGAGTAAACGATCGTTGCATCAAAATGTTTCAATCTGATGGATGTCGGGGTCAATAATACCCCAAAAGTCCCTAAGATCAGACCCGATGGTTCGAGCAGAGAAAATAGGAAATGTTTCCTGAAGTCACAAAGATGAGTCATCTAGGTGACCTGTGGGAGACATCATGTTGTTAAATGAATCATGAAGTAAGGGTGCTTGGTGAAGACTCGTGGTTTTGGGGTGACCAGGAAAGGCAGCCACGAGTCGTGATGTGAATCCACAACTTGTGGAGTTGGTCGTGATAAGGAGCTGAGTTGGAGATTGCATTTTGGCAGAATACTTAATGACTGGGACTCAACGACTCGTCAAGTTCACCATGAGTCATGATGTCACTCATGGTGACTGGCAGTATCCATTTTTCCTGTATTTTAGTAAAGGTGTTTTCATAATTTTTAATCCCCTATATCCTAAACTACATCGTTTTAAGCTTAGTTAGGAGGGTTTTAAGAGTTCTTAACCTATCATAAGTCTTTCCATTCCATGGATGCAAGATTAGAGTGCACCATTGGAGATTAAGCTTGAGAATTCCCTAGGTTCTTACCCAAATCTCTTGGGCATTCAAGGAAGGGTGTGAAATCAGATTTATCCAGGCATGTAAGGTTATGAATGTGAGTTTATTTTCACTCTCATGTCCAATTCCCTTCTCACCATGAATTCAAGGTGTGTGATTCCATGGGGTTTCAACCCAATTGATGAAATTCTCTATATATCTATTGTCATAGATCAATTCTATTCATGTTTCTAATGATGTTTCAAGATTCATGGGCAAGTTTTATACTGATTTTGATTATAAATTATGATTTCAAAGTTCTAAATATAATGCCCAATTATGCAAATTTCATGAAAAGCTGAGATTATAATCTGCGTTTTCAAGCATGAAGAGATGTCTATTATGAAAGTATGAGTATGAATTACCCATGTATATATCCATGATTTTTTACTATCAAGTCTATTTCAAACTATGTTAAAGTTTGGGCAATCCCATATGATCAAGTAGATTTCATGATTTACTTCAATATTAGCTCACCACATGGTTTGGTAGTCTAGACTCCCACTTTTCAGCTTGTGATAAGCCTTTGAGCCAAGGCTCCTCGGCTAAGCTTTCAGACTAGGTATGTAATGTTATGATCACCCTGTCAAAAGATGATGGTTTAGATTCGTTGTAAAATGATGGAGAGTATATGCATGTTTTTAGGAGTAGTGTCTAGCATCGAGAAGGCTAGGGGTTCAGATAACTCCCGTGCCTCAGAACTATGTACAACATAGGTATGTCTAGATTCTTGGAACCTCCTCAGAGCCTCCTCCCGCCCCCGAATGGGCATTCATCTTGATATCGAGCATGGCGTAGTACCTTAGCCCCGGCAACGCTTTGAACGACTTTACCTACTTGAGTGTAATAGTCGTGACCACGTAAGCTCTATCATGGTAATGTTGGTTATATGATGCATTTTCCATTATTCCTCATGATTTCGCTTGTGCATGATCACTGCTTATGATATTATGTGTTTTCAGCAAGTTTGACCTAATGTTCGGCTTTTTACTTATGATTATTAGTTTCACTTTCTGGGTCATTCTGATCTAAGCAGATGCTAAATCATGTTTTCGCTGGATTGCATGCAAGCCCGACTCTTAGAATCTTATGAAGTAGTGATTTATGATATACATGTTTTCAGTTTTATTTAATCAGCTTTTTTACTTACTTTACATATTCGATGCATTCCAAGTAATCGACTATTATTAATATATGTTGTATCATTTCATGATACAAAGCTTAGACATACAGGCTCAGTCCCGTTGCTAGCCTATAGTTTAGCATATCCAGTCTTGTTGGTGAGTCCTCATCCATCAAGGACCTTCAGTTAGCTTTGTTATTACTGTCTTTCAATTTCAGTCTTTTAGTGAGCTAGTTCGGTCTATCCATCACCGTCAAGATGAGGCTTACCAGTATTTAGCTCGTATTCGCGTGTTTGATATTCCATTTTTCAGATGTATTAAATGTTCAAACTTTTGCTATTTCAGAATTTAGTTTTTTGTATTATTTATGTTGAGTTTTAGTCATCATGTTCATGCCATGGGTCGACTTGGAGCCATTTATGGTTTTAGGTTTCATATCTAGATCCGAGCCTATGCTCGGGATGAGACAAACTTGTATCAGAGAATTAGGCTCTTAACGTGTCCTAGGTGTCTGAAAGATGCATTTAGTAGAGTCTTTTTATGAGTGTGAAGTGCTCCACACTTATCACGATGAGGCTATGAAACATTTTAAGAAATTTCTCTTCTTTCATGATCTATTTTGTGATATGAAATGTGTCTCTATCCTTCTAACTCATGCTATATGCGTTTGTAGAATCATGCCTCCTCGCCAAGTTAATGGAAGAAGGAATGGGAACGGAAATGTCCCTAAGAATGGCAATGGAGATGGGCACCAGCAAGCCCCACTAAATTTCAAAGATCATGTGCCTAAGCAGTTTTCCCATGATGAGTTTAGGGCAGCCATCAGATGTTGGCACAGGCATTGACCACCTAGGTCAACCAGTAGGTAGTGGCCTGCGTTCCTCAGAATGGGAACGCGCAACGACGAGAGAGTTAGAGATTCTTTAAAGACTAATCCCCGAGTTCCTTGGATTAAGAGGCAACGAGGATCCATATGAGTTTATTGATGATTCAAGATCACCCAGATTATGGGGTGACAGGGGAGGAGGGCATAGATTTACGCCTCATTTCAGTTGAAAGGGGTTGCTCACACTTCAAGTTCAGACAGTGGAGGGATGGTCGGGGAGTCGGTGTGGGCCCCATTGGCTTGGGATGAGTTTCTACCATGTTCTTGGACCTATTATTTCCCCGAGAGATGATGGATCAAGGTAGAAAAGTTTGTGAATTTTAGGCAGAACAACATGACAATTCAAGAGTGTTTTAGAGTTCACCTGCTTGTCCAAATATGCACTGAGATGGTAGTTGACTCAGAGGCTCAGGTGAACAGGTTTGCATGGGATGGCGATTATTTGGTCGAGTATTGTAGGACCGCAATGCTTCATCAGAATATTGACTTCTCAATGGTCAGTCTGGTACGCTCAGCAAATATAGGTGAGGTGAGTGAGAGAGAGATGCCAAGAGGGCCAGGACTGATAATTTCGGGTTTTCCCAGCATAGGCCTGATGGTGGGCATCGTCACAAGTCCCACAAGAGATCACGTCCCGCCAACAAAGAGTGTGCCATCTATCTGGCAGTGATCAGAGGGGACGAGCATCAGGCTCTCGAGGTCAGGAGAGCAGGTCAGTAGAGCCCAATATCCCAAGTTATGACAAGTGTGGTGGGACGCATATTGGTCAGTTCTTAGCGGGCTTGTTTCGGGTGTGTGAATCCTGGAAATATGTCTGAAGATTTTCCAAGAATGACAGTGGCCATGGCAGTAGGCCGGAGACCTAGCCATTAGTTCAGCAGCTCCACCAGCACGCTCAGCTCAGCAAAATGCCTCCACTAGTGCAGGTGGTGGGCAGCGTCAAAATAGTTTTTATGCCCTCTTGTCTTGTCAGGAGAAGGAAGCATCCCTAGATGTGGTCACCGGTATGTTACGAGTACTTGCATCTTGGATGTATATGCATTGTTATATCCAGTGGATACTTTATCTTTTGTGACTCCCTACGTTGTTAGTAGTTTTAGAGTCAGTCCCGAAATCCTATCATAACCCTTCTCAATCTCTACTCCAATTGGTGACTCAATTATAGCTTGTTAGGTATAGAATTATCTATAACAGGCCTTCATGTCACCTGCATTTAGTAGAGTTAATGGCAGACAAACTTTGATGTTATCTTTATATGATTGATACATGTATGTTATGCTCAGTAAATTGTAGAACCCATGTGATAGAGTTTTGGTGCTTAAGAAACCAGTCCTAGAGTGAAAGGGTAATTCAACTTGTGCTTGTAGGTCACTTTGTTTCCTATCTTATGCCGAAAGATGATCTCTAAGGGTTGCGTGTACCATCTAGTTCGGGTTAAGGATGTGCATGTCTGAGATCCCGACTCTCCAGTCAGTTCCTATAGTGTGTGGTATCCTTAGGTGTTTTCAAATGATCTTACCAGAGTCCCTCCCAAGTAAGAGATTGACTTTGCATTGACCTTCTTCCCGATATGCAGCTTATATCTATTCCTCCTGCTGCACGGCTCTATCTAAGCTAAATGGAGTTGAAAGAAGAAGACTTTAAACAAGGGTTTCATTAGACCTATCAAATACCCATGGGGTGCACCAGTTCTCTTTGTCCGAAAGAAGGATAATTCTCTTCGGATGTGCATTGACTATCGATAGTTGAATAAGGTCAAAATAAAAAATGTGCATCCCCTCCTGCACCATGATTTGTTTGACCACTCGTGGTGTTCAAGCCATTTGGACATGTTCGTGATCGTGCTTATAGATGACATTTACATACTGGCGAGGAGGAACATGTCATCATTTGAGGCAGGATACAAACCTGAAGGATCGCCAGTTGCTCAAATTCAGCAAGTGTAAGTTTTAAATGAACTCAGTGAGCATTTTGGGTCATATGGTGTCAAGTTAGGGTGTACAGGACTCTCAAAAGATAGAAGCGCGGGCGAATTGCCTAGACCAGCTTAGTCCTTCGCATATCAAGAGTTTCTTGGTTTAGCTGGCTACTACAAGAGGTTTGTTAAAGGGATTTTCATCCATTCCAACACCATTTACTAAGTTAACCCAGAAGAAAGTGAAGTTTCAATGGTCGAGACTCGTGAAAAGAGTTTTTAGGAGTTAAAGACTCGACTCACCTCAACACTGTTGTTGACACTACCTAAGGGTACCGATGGATTTGTGGTATATTGTAACGCCTCAAGGATTGGCTTTGGTTGTGTATTGATGTATACATGGTAAGGTCGTAAATTATGCTTCTAGGAAGCTTAAGGTCCATGAGAAGAATTATCCAACTCATGACCTCGAGTTGGCAACGGTAGTATTTGCCTTGAAGATTTGGAGACATCATATGTGGCCAACCATGTCAATGTTTATGGACCATAAGATATTACAATACTTGTTTACTTTCAGAAGGATCCAGCCTACGGAAAAAAGGTGGTTAGAGCTTCTAAAGGACAGACATGAGTGTACTTTTATAATCGGAAAGGCCAATATGATGGGTGATGCTCTACAAAATTTTCTATGGAGAGTGTGTCTTATAAGTGGATGTGGGAAGGAAAGAGTCTGTGAAGAATTAAGCGCCTTGCATGGCTAGGAGTTTGCCTTTGTTGATTCGAATTGATGGTGGTGTCATTGTTCAGAATAATTCAGAATCCTCTTTGATGACTGAGGTCAAGGCTAGAAAAGACGAGGATCCTATTTTGATAAAACTGGAAGGAAATCCAAAATCGGTTGGTAGAGGTCTTCCAAGGGGAGCGGTGTACTTCGTTATCGTGGTCATTTGTAGTGTTTCGGTGCTTAGTTGATTTGAGAGACTAAATGTTTCATGAGGCTCATGGTTCCCGATATTCTATACATACAGGTGTCACCAAGATGTTCCATGACATACAGGAAGTCAATTGGTGGAGTGGCATGAAAAAAGACATAGTAGAGTTTGTGGTTATGTCCGAATCTGTCAACAAGTGAAAATTGAGCATCAATGACCAAGAGGTGTGCTTCAAGACATTAGTATCCCTACTAGGAAGTGGGAGGAAATTAATATGGACTTAATTACAGGGTTGCCCTTTTGTACTCTCGTGGCAGTATGACTCTATTTGGGCGGTTGTAGACTATTTGACTAAAGTGGCCCATTTTCTTCCGGTAAAACTACCATTCAAATGTGGAAGATTATGCTACAATTTGTACATTCAGAGTTAGTTTGATTTCATGGAGTGCCCTTGTCCATCATATCAAAGGGAGGTACTCAGTTTACCTCCCAATTTCAGAAGTCATTTTAGAAGGGACTCGGTACTCAAGTCAAGCTTACACTACTCCTTCACCCGCAGATAAATGGTCAGTAGCGGACCATCTGCACTACCGAATACTGTTTGAGATTATGTGTGATTGACTTCAAAGGTAGTTGGGATGATCATTTATGTCATGCCCCACCTTGGGAGGCATGACTGGCACCTAGTGTCGCATTAGGTCTGAACTTAGCCTGACTGGATCATATTACTGACACTCAATTCAAGAAATTGACGAGCTATATCTCGAAATACATCCTTGGTCGTAAAGCGCCAATTCCGTGAAAAGAAGACAAAGCTAACCACAACATCACAATAACAGTGGAACCCATGCGGGCCGACAAGACCACCATCCTGTCTAAGAAGTTATGACTAAAATGTAAATCAAGCATCAACTATGCTATGGCCGACAAGGCTGCTAACTAATAGCCAAAAAGGCCCCACATGGCCAATTACAAATAAAGCATACACGGGCCCCACACGACCAATAAAAACTGACCACAGGAAATGTACAACGGTCTTCAAGCCTATAGGAGGATATACCGCCGACAGGGCCCCGACTTGTACCCTAAAATTGTACATCAAAAGAAAACTCCTGTCTAACTTTCAACTCCGGAGGGAAGGAGCCGAATAAACCGCCGACCTCGCTTAAGGCTAGGAATGTCCCGAACCATGTCTATCTGGGCTAACGGCAGGCAATGCAGTGCCTGGGTGGGCGTTAGTACAATATGTACTGAATACGTAAGGCAGAAAGCTAATAACTGGCTGAAAGCTGAGAATTTTAGTAACTAAAAGAGAATGAGAGATTTAACCACAATAATTATACCGCCTTAGTTACTTCAAACAACAAGTCTATATATGTAAACAAGAATCTAACTGGGCCTGGATCTTGGGCATATTTATATGCCAAAGTGATACTCAAATGCACTGCTTTTTTGCCTTGTTTATTCAACAATGTTTGTACATCATGTAAATTGTAGGAAAGTAATTTATACTAACCAACATGATTAGCGTTGTTTTGCAGGAAAACTGTACTTTTAATGAGCTAAGAGGCATGTTGGGAGGAAGCAGAAATGGACTCGGAAGCTTAGCAAGGAAATGGCCAAGGAAAGCAGGGAATAAAGAGGCTCCGGTGATGGAGCCGTGTTTGGGGCCGCCATCGCGATGCATTCTGTCCGGAGGATTTAATCGAAATTTTCCAGAGAGGGTCCGGGGTTCCTCGTGCCGTGGGCACGTTGGACCCACTACCGGAACTTGACATTCCAGTGAAGGTGCGCTCGCACCGTGTCATGTTGGGCAAGCTCCGCGCTGCATGCCGTGCCATGCTGGGGATAAATACCGACGACCAAATTTCGTAGAGCTCAAAGCAAGTACCGTGTCACAGAGGCAGGTTTCGCGACACTCCGTGACACGCTGCTTGTTATTCCGGAAAATTCCCAATTGTGGTGGCAACAGAACACTTAGTTCATTTTTAATTATTCTGACTTGGTGGAGCAAGAAGCGGGTTACAGATAGTTTGAGGGACGAAAATCTAGGCTTTCATCTCTTCTCCTTTCTTTCAATTGTTTGTATGATTTTACACTCATTTAACTATGTTTAATCCACAAATGAGTGGCTAATTTCACTTCTTGTTGAGGTTAGGAACAATTGTATTGAAATGTAATTGTTGATCATTTGGTTTTTTCATCTTTTCTTCCATGGCTGTTCTATTAATTCTTGTTCTTACTGTATTAATGTTTGGCCAATGTTAATGTAAATCTAAAAGTCCGGTTTCACTCGAGAGAGCACGAAATTGGAAAGTTGTGAATTAATAGATATGATCTTTTCTTAGTTTGGGAAAATTGAGAATTGATTTACCCTTCGTGGATAGAAATATACCTGAAAGTCGTATTAGTCAATTATGGAATCAGTTTTGTATGGCTAGAACATGAATTTCTTCTTATCACAGAAATGTAGGAAGGTTCATGATTCTGTTGGGCTAAATACGAGAGTTTTAATCCATAGGCATAAGTTTCGACTTCATAGCAACCGGAGAAAAGATTAACCAACTGTATCGATAATTAATTTCTCTACATGTTCATTTTAGCCTCTCCATGCTCACATTCATCGTTCCGTACTCACTTATATATTCATTTTAGACTTAGTATAAAATTAAAACAAACATATTAAAACTTTCTTTAACATTGTTGTCTGCATTTTTAGAGTTACGTAAATTGACACTTGAGCAGATCTGCCCCAAGTACCCAGTCCCCGTGGATCGATACTTGGCTTACTTAAGCAATTACTACTTGTTCGACTACGTGCACTTGCGTGTAGTCATCCAGACAGCCGAACAGTTTTTGGCGCCGTTGCCGGGACTCGGCAATTGGCGAAAATTTTTCTTAAAGTGTTAGTTTGCTCTTTGTTTATACTAGGTAAGGATAACTTGGTCTTAGCCTGTATTTTACAGATATCGATTCTACAACACCGGCAAGGGACAAAGAGCTCAGACTCATCCTTAGGAGCCGGAAAGATGCCAATTCCATCGCTAACGGAGAGAGCTTCAGAGAGAAAGCTGCAGTTGCTCAGACAAAACAATCCCCGATCAACCACCGAATCCACTCACTTGTGCGGGCAGTGTTAGTGCCTGCAGAGGCGCCTAGGGCCGAAGTTCCGCGATGTGGCAATACCACATGCCAGCAATGTAACATCTAGCATCTGCAAACCTGAGCCAGGAGGGAGGTTCTGAGCTTAAAACAGAACATGGTGCAATTGCCGCACACAAGCGGCAGTTCACAGGTCTCCCTAACGAGGATCCACAACAACATCTTCAAAATTATTTGGAGATAAGTGACACTTACATTCCTGCTGGAGGTGTCAGACAGGTCAGGCTTACATTGTTCCCATTTTCACTTTTGGGAGAAGCCAAAAGGTGGTTGAAAGCCGAGCCACCCAATTCTATCACCACGTGGGATGATCTTGCAAAGAAGTTCTTGATCTGGTTCTTTCCATCCGATAAAACAACAAGACTTAGAAGTCAAATTCTAAGTTTTAAACAAAGAGAAGGGAGAATCTGTATCAAGCTTGGGAGAGATTCAAATCAGTTGCTGCGGGATTGTCCTCATCACCACCAATCCAATGATGTGCTGGTGCACACTTTTATAGAATGTTTGGAACCCCACACAAAAATTTTGCTGGACTCACAGCCTGGGGGACAAGCATTAGAAAAGACTTATGATGAGCTGTATATTTTGTTGAATCGTACGGCTGTGGAAACTGAGGAATGGAGGACTCTTCAAGGAGAGGAGCAAGGAAAGCAGCTGGAGTCTTCTGAAGTGGATGGGCTTACGCTTATCACGTACGTATAGCTGCACGCGTAATCGACCAACACCCACTTCAAGAACATGAGCATGAATCAGCCTCAAGCCTCAAGAATGGTGCAGCAGATTTGGGTATGAAGTGTGTGGGAGTAATGAACACTCGCCTGGAGGTTGTGGAGCAAATCCTGACTCGGTGAACTTTGTCGGCAATGCATAAAGGAATAATCACCAACAAAACATGGTAACAAAGAATTCTAACTGGAGGAATCACCTGAATTTCTTGGGGTAGCAACAACCATCAAAGAGTTCGAGTCAGGGGGTGCAAACGAATCAAGGAGGGCAGTTATAACTATCAGTCGCAGTACATAAATAACAATGCCCCTCCGCCACCATCACCCAAGATTGAGGAGATGTTCAAAACTATGATAGCTAACCAAGCTCAATTGCAGGCCGACTATGTTAAATTGGCAATGATGTTAAGAATAATCGCTAGCTACCAAGGCGCCGGAGTGCCCTGGGTTGGGCAATTTGTTGAGCCCAAAAACACCAGGCCTAGAGGAGGACTTCTTAGCCACATCTGACCCCAACCCTGCTGTGTGAATGCAGTGACCACAAGGAGTGGTTTATACCAAGGAGGTGGAACCAAAGACCACCTCAATACCGGGAGCAAACAGAACGCGAGAGGAGCAAAGTGATGAAAGGGGAAGAAAAGGATGCCGAACCAGAAAGACCTCCACCCCTGTTCCCTCAACGATTAAAGAAACACAAGGAGGAGGCGTGTTTCAAAAAGTTCATGGAGGTTCTTAAACATGCACACATTAACTTACCTCTTGTCGATGTTTTGCAAATGAGTGCCGAAGTACGCAAAGTACATTAAGGACATCGGGCGAACAAAAGCAAGATCATATGCTACGGTGTCTCTTACGGAGGATTGCACTTCCTGGATACAGAATAGATTGCCCACAAAGCTCAAGGACCCTGGGAGCTTTACAATATAGATAACAATTGGGCAGAGTATCCGAGCTCGCGGATTATGTGATTTGGGAGCGAGCATTAACTTGATGCCGACTCGGTATTCAAGAAGTTGGGGCTAGGGAGTCCTAGACCAACCAAACAGCATCTTGCAGCTCGCGGATCATTCCCTTGGCAAGCATCTTATTGTGGGAGGACGTATGGTGCAAGTCGGCTCCCTTATCTTCCCGGTGGATTTCTGCTAGCCGACTTCGAGCCGTGACGCTGAAGTCCCATTTATTTTGGGACGTCCTTCTTGGCGACCGGGAAGGCATTGACAGATGTAGCTGCAGGGCAGCTAACTATGCGAACACACGACAAGGTGGAGGTGTTTGATGTGTACAAGGCCACCAAGCTCCTGACTGTACGAGGAACTCTCGACAACGTGCTGAGAACCGATGCTGCTCGTGTGGCGCTTGAGACACGAGAGTTAATGGGAAAACACTCCTGACAGGGGTAAGCTTGACAGGGTGAGGACGGGTTCGTGAGAGAACGTCCGTCACCCTAGGAGCGAAATGAGCGTAAAGGACGCGAGCCGCGACGGTAAACATTGTTTCTACTAATTAAATTAAATTAAAAAACTAAAAAAACATGAAATTTTAAAATTCATAAATATAAATTAAAATATTGTGTTGTCTTTTTTTTCAAACCTATGAATTCTAACCAATTTCTTGTTGTAAGATAAATTTCAGGTTGAACGGAGGGCAAAAATGCAAAGAATCGCAAAGGAAAAAATTGAGGTAAGAAAAATTAAAAGGTGGAAAATAATATCGACGCGTTGGCTCCGTGTCACGGAGGAGGACCTCCGCGTTACCCTCCGCGGACACGTTAAGCCTATTCTGGAATTTTTAAGAAATTCCAGAATGCTGGCGCGAGAGCCCGCAAGGTCACGGAGGGGGTGTCTGCTACCCTCCGTGACACGCCGAGGTGTAATCCGCGTTGGTCACACCGGGTCACTGGGTGACCCGCGCGAAAATCCCCATTTTTAACACCAAAATCGCCCCATTTTTCCCATTTCCCATTCCTCCGCGACAAAAACCACCGAAAAACCCTCCTTCCTCAACGTGGCACGTACCTAGGATCGAAATTTCTTCAACTTTTCTTCGATATCATCGGATTAAAGGTATGTTCTTGAACTCAACCTCAATTCTTGTCGATTTTTTTTCAATTTTGAGCATGAGAGGTGAGTAAACCTTGCCCTAAGTAGAAATTGAGCTTAAATTCGTCTAAGTTATTGTTGATTGATGTTCATAGTATCGTTGTGATTATATGAACGCGATAAATACATGTTGGATTGAATTTTGCGAAATTGCTAGCTAGGGTTGGTATGTGAATAGGAAGAAGTTAAATTGACGTTTAATTGTGAAAATTGCTGGGTTGTGCATGTTGGGTGAGGTGAATTGTGTTGTGCTTAACGTTATTATGCCAAAGGCGCGATAAATTCTTCGGGGAATAAAGTCGTTGAAATTGCATGAAATTGTCAAATTGCACAGAAATTAGTGAATTACATAGGTTTGTGTAGATAAATAGTTTTTCTTTTTTTCTTTTTCCTTGCTAAGTGATTTGTATAAAATTGTGATCGATGGTAATGTGTGATTAGTTGTACGAAGTCTGAGTAGTACAAATGAATTTATACCGTCGATTCCCTTCCGAATGCACAAGGCATGTTTGTTTGTGTTTTTGTTTTTTTTCTTTTTTTTCTTGTTCGTGTAAATTAAAATAAGTATGTTCTTGTCGTAATGCTATATAATTGTGGCTAAAGAATAAGTGTGTGGTTTGGCCTAACCCAACCTTAGCGAAGCTAATTTAAATTGACTGACATTAAGATTGTCTCTTTATTGGACAAAGAACGATGTCGAGCGTGCAAGACAAAGGGAAGGGCGCATCTGCCGCCGGGCGCCGGACAAAAGAATTAGACTGGGAACAGCAGTTCCAGCAGCACCAGCAGTTCCATGCGGCCAACACTGCCAATACGGAACCCGATGGGTGACGGAGGAAGGGAAGAAATGGTACACGAAGCATAAGGAAAACAAGTACTTCCCCGAGGAGCACATTGCAAGGGAGCCGTTAGTACAGGAGTTCCTCGAATAGTCCATCGGATTGACACTGCCGGGCTGAGATTCATCTTTTGAAGTGCCCAAGGAGTGCCCTGCACTTGATCTGGGAGTTCTATGCAAATTGGAACCCGACACTCCGCAGTTACACTATCAAAACAAGGGGCCGCATTGTCACTGAGCCCCATCACTTGATGCAATCCTGGGGGCGCGGGACCCAGACACCCATGTACTCCGGGAGCTGAATACGGCCCACCATACGCAGATATCAGACGCACATTGTGTGGAGCTCCGTCTGACCGCACGCTGGAGCAAGCATAAGGAGAGGGGCTACCATCGACATTGCCCTACTCACAGATGAATGTAGCCGTGATCCGGCCGAAAATAGTGTGTTCCTGCCCGATTCCGGGGTATATGACAGATGTCACCTGGGATCACGTGTGCTTGGTGTATTCCTGATGAAAGGGCTGAGATCAATGTTGGGGTAGTGATCATATCCGCCATGAACAGAGCCCGCTTGCATCAAGGGCACTGTACGGGTTTGGTGGTTTGTCAATTACTGCCCCGAGAGGCCTAGATGTGGAGGAAGAGGCTCCTGGATTATATCCGCAGATGGAGAGGCATGTCGGATGTCACAAAGACCAAGGCACCCAACACCACTCATGAGCCAATTTTACACTAGCCGAAAGGACATGCTCGGGATGATCAGTACATGGCCCGCATGTTCGGGATGCAGATACACCAGCTGCGCATAGGCGGGAGGCCGGCGACAGAGGATGAGTTGCGGCAGCTCGACCTAGACTACCCTTTCGGCGTAAAACGCTAGGGCTCTATGTCGGGTGGGCCTGGGGCCTTTTGTGGAGCTCGTGGATGATGATGTCCCCACTGATGAGAAGACACGTCGTGAGGATTCCGATGTTGAGTCGGAGGAGGACGACGGGGGAGATTCAGACATGGCAGCGGCACCTGAGGAAGAAGTGGAATACTTTGATTGATTAGGGAGTTCCACCACCCACTTTGTTTGTGCTTGTTCATGAACACCGGGGACAAAGTGGTTCAGTTTTATGTGGGGTGAGGAGAAGTTAGGTGGTGCTGGTTTTGTCTGATTTGTGTGTATATTCATGTTCTGTTGTTGTGCTTTGAAAAAATTGTGACCTTGTGCCTTTTTGTGTGTATGTTTTTGTATTGTAATTATCTTGTTGAAGCTGTTGTGTGCTGTTGAATGTTGTTAGCTAGTGTGTAAATATTTTTTTTATCGAAATCATCGATATTTTTAAAATTTTTCATTAATTATTTTTATGATTGGGTTTCTCAGCGTTTGTTTTTGGTTCTTTTATCGAGAAGAGTCCCATTGAACCGAAGTCGTAAAGTACCGTTCCCATGATTAATGGATGACGACCGTCTTAAGGGAAATGTAGTCGAGAAAAGGAGCTTTTGTCTTTCAATTTTTTTGTTTGTTTGGTTGTATCCATGCGTGTTAAGTTACTCTATGGCTACGAAATTCTTGTTGCGTGTTGTACATGATATTTAGAATGCAAAGGTGATTCGTGTGAAAGCATGCAATTTGTACATTTGAAAGCCTAGGCCATAGAATTCGATTCGGTGTGATTGAGGCTTAATGATTGAATTCTTGTAATTGGCCGATTGAAGAGTCTGAATATGTCTTGAGTTGAGCATGTGCAATGAGTGTCTAGTGAGGTCTCGATTATTCCATGCTATTGTGAAGTACATAGAACTTGTCTGTTGTGTAAATGAAACGAAATGAAGAAGTGTATAGAAAGAGTAGGCGTTTCTTTGTTTTAACTTCCAAAGTTTTTTCTTTTCATACCCACCTCGAATGTCAAATCCTAGTTAGCCCATTGAGCCTTCAGCCTATTTTTTTCTTTGTCGAAAGGTGTAAACCAAGCTTAACCCTTTTTCATTATCCGTAAATCTAATCCAGCTCTAAGCGCTCAAGAAAAAAATATTTTTCCCACAAGGTCAAGGAGTGAAATGGGTGGAAAAGAAAAAAGAGAGGAAAAAGCAAAGTGATGAAAGTAAGAAAAAGAGTCAAAGGTGCACTTGCCGGATTTAAAGAAAATAAAGATGTATAACTAATCTTTGTTGTTTATTCTGGTGTGCTTAAAGAAGTGGGGGACAAAAATAAAGAAAGACTTCAAGAATGGGAGGAGGAAGGAAGAAATAATGCCCGGAATGTGATGGGATGTATTGAAAAAGAGCTAAGGATGCTATTGTTATTATTGGTTAGCCCAGTATATACACTTTCGTAGCTACATTACAACCCTTTAAGTCCTACGTGATCTTACATCACGCGTCCTTATATTAGTGGAGTAATACACTAGGGGCAAGCCTATGGTTCATGACACGATACATGTGAATTCTTTTGGGAGAGAGAGTGAACAAAAATATATGCCCCCTGCATGAAATGTTTTACAGTTCATGTGATTTAAAAAAGGGGGAAATTTCTGTGTTGTGAGGGCACATGCTTGACGAAAGAATGAATTTCGTGTCGGATATCTTGGTCAGCTAATTTGCATGAGTTTTCCGATATCGAGAGTCGATTCTTGAGTCAGGAGGTCTTGATATGTTTAATGTCATTGTAATGATGATACTATGCATGTTTTATTGATGATTTGTTATGTAAATAATCGGTATAACCATAGCCTCTGATTGTCGAGCCAGAGTAGCCATGATGGGGTGTCAATTGTACGTAGGTGTAAGATTATTGTTCGAGGACGAACAAGATTTTAAGTGTGGGGTAGGTGATCTTGGGCATATTTATATGCCCAAGTGATACTCAAATGCATCGTTTTGCCTTGTTTATCCGATAAATGTTTGTACATTCTCATGTAAATTGTAGGAAAGTGTGAATTTATACTAACCAACATGATTAGCGTTGTTTATGTGAAATATGTACTTTTAATGAGCTAAGAGGCATGTTGGGAGGAAGCAGAAAATGGACTCCGGAAGCGAGCAAGGAAATGGCCAAGGAAAGCAGGGAATAAGAGGCTCGATGAGCCAATACGCCGGCTGTATCGCGGATGCATTCCGCCCGCAGGATTTAACTGAAAAATTTCCGCAGAGGGTCCGCGTTCAAAGCGTGGGCACGCTGGACCTAATTACCGGGAACTTGACATTCCAGTGAAGGTGCGCATTCGCACCGTGTCACGTTGGGCAAGCTCCTGCTGCATGTCGTAATACATTGGGGATAAATACCTGGACGACTAAATTTCAGAGAGCTTCATGTTTGTGCACTGTGTCACGGAGGCAATATTCCGCGATGCACTCCGTGACACGTTGCTTGTTATTCCGGGAAAAATTCCCACCAGTATAAAAGAACACTTAGGTTCATTTTTAATTATTCTGACTTGGTGGAGCAAGAACGTGGGTTACGTGCAAACTTGAGGGACGAAAATCTTAGGGTTTCTCTCTATCTCTTTCTCCTTTATTTCAATTGTTTGTATGATTTACACTCATTGGATGATGTTTAATCCACAAATGAGTGGCTAAATTCACTTCTTGCTGAGGTTAAGAACATTCGTAGTGAAATGTAATTATTGATCAATTTGGTTTTTCATCTTTTCTTCCATGGTTGTTCTATTAATTCTTGTTCTTACTGCATTAATGTGTTGCCAATGTTAATGTATATCTAAAAAGTCCAGTTTCACTCATAAGAGCAAGAAATTGGAAAGTTGTGAGTTGATAGGATATGATCTTTTCTTAGTTTGGGAAAATTGAGAATTTATTTACCTTCAGGATAGAAATATACCTGAAAGTCGTATTAGTAAATTATGGAATCGTTTTTGCATGGATAGAACATGAATTTCTTTTTATCACAAAAATGTAGGTGGAAGGTTCATGATTCGTAAGTTGGGTTAAATACGAGAGTTTGAATCCATAGGCAATAATTCTTGACTAGCAACCGAAGGAAAGATTAATCAAATTATATCGATAAATTATTTCTCTACATGTTCATTTTAGCCTCAGCATGCACCAACTTGTATCGATAATTAATTTCTCTACATGTTCGTTTTAGCCTCAACATGCTCACATTCATTGTTCAGACTCACTTGTATATTCATTTTAGACTTAGTATAAATTTAGATAACAAAATATAAAAACTTTTCTTTACATTGTTGTCTGCATTTTTAGAGTTACTGTAAATTGACACTTGAGTAGATTTGCCCCGTAGTCCAGTCCCTGTGGGATCGATACCTGGCTTACTTGAGACACTTACTACTTGTTCGACCACGTGCACTTGCGTGTAGTCATCCAGACTGTCGAACAACCCCCACAAGCCTGGAAGGTTCAAACAGCACAGATAAACCTACCTGGGCCCCCATAAGCCCCGGCAAGTACAAACAAGATCCCCTCCACTTACCTTACTACTAAGGATTTTATGTAAACCAGAACTCGAAGTGGCCCTCGTGGCCTTAATCTGATGGAACTCATTACGGCCCTCGCGGCCTCAATCTGTGTATCTCAATACGGCCCTCATGGCCTCAATAAATGAAACTCTGTATGGCCCTTGCGACCTCAATAAATGAAAATCTGTATGGCCCTCGCGGCATCAGGAAATGGAACTCAATATGGCACTCGCAGCCTCAGTAAATAGAACTCAATATGGCCTTCGCGGCCTCAGTAAATGGAACCCAATGCGGGATAAAAGCTAACTATTCAACATTGAGGTAAGACCATTCTAGCTAGGCTAACTTGGACAAGAATTACTATTTCATCGCTATAGTCTCAATTCAGTTTACAACAACTGACCTCACTAGGTTTACTCTGAAGTACTATAGACATACTGGTCGTACTAACTTTACGACGAATGTAACTTGCCGAAAGGATACCCTTACATACCTTAAGTGTCGACTTCTTTTTAACTAGTGAGTTCCAATCTGTATTCAATAGCCTTTCGCTACTGTAATCGTATTATTGGGAGAACGAGACTAGTTTCAGTACTTAATTCGATGAAAAAAATAACTTTTAATAATAATACCAACTACACTTCAACTTGACGAAATACGGTCGAAAATGTATAATTTCTCGAGAGTTCAAAAGGGAGAAATTCTTACTCGAAGCCTGTGATCCTATAGAAATTAGTTTGGAGCAATTTCGATAAGTTTGGCTTGGAGGGATATCAATTTGCCAGGTGTATTTTGTGAAAATAACTTCATAGTGATGCTCCCTACATCCTTAAACTTCGATACCCGAAGTTAATTTGAATTCGGGCGGCGTTTCATAGCATAAACGGGTGAAAAATGTTGAATTCCCTCTTCTCACACTCTCTAAGGACGTGAATTATGTTGGAAACGATCACAAAATGGACTAACGACCCTTATATATATATATGTGGGCGGTGGACTACGGGTGCTTCTTTCCGGCCATCGCGGCAACCTAGTGTTGTGCCACGCTTCTCAAGGCACCAACAAGGCTGGCGCACCGCGCTGCCCAGGGTGCCATGGTGATGGCGCGTCGCGCTGGCCCTTGCGACCTGGCCTCGTTCAACCCGACTTTCGGGTTTTCCTACATGCATCGTATACTCTTTATTTATCATAATTCCACGCATACGTTTATGAGTTACTAACTTTTATGGGGTGTAACATCCTCCCCCCCCCAGGAACATTCGTCCTTGAATGTCTGCTTCGACTCGTAGGAGTTTATTCTTCCAACTATTATTCTGGAAAAATTTCGGCAGAGTCTCTCCTGTCGTATGGAATACTTGAAAACCCTGAAATGCAGAAAATTCCAATATAGGTATATCACATGACACTATAGAAACTCTCTCACAACAGAATGGCAGTTAACGAACAACATCAATAACATGAATCATAAACAATAGCTGAATCAATGACCCTACCTTAACTGCATAATCAGAACTAATCTTGGAACAACTGAGGATATCTAGATCTCATGTCGTCCTCAGCTTCCTAGGTCAGTTCTTCTTTATTTTTGTTTCTCCACTATACTTTAATGGAGGGACATCTTTGGTTCTCAACCTGCGAACTTGCTGATCTAACATGGCTATAGGAACCTCTTCGTAGGCTAATTCCTCAGTGACCTGGATGTCCTCAACTGGTACGACACGGGACGGATCTCCTATACATTTCCATAACATCGATACATGAAAGACCGGGTGAACAGACTCCAACTCTGAAGACAAATCTAACTCGTATGCCACCTGGCCTATTCTTCTGAGGACTTGATACGGTCCGATAAAACTTGGGCTAAGCTTGCCCTTCCTTCCAAACCTCATTACGCCCTTCTTGGGAGAGACTTTCAGAAATACCCAGTCACCTATATCAAACTCCAAGTTTCTACATCGTATGTCAGCATAGGATTTCTGGCGGCTCTGAGTCGTCAGCAGGCATTCTATAATAAGCTTTACTTTTTCCTCTGATTGGTGGATCATGTCCGGTCCAATTAGTTATGATTCACCTACCTCGAACAAACCAACTGGGGATCTACACTTCCGCCCATATAAAGCCTTGTACAGTGCCATCTGAATTGCCGAATGATAACTATTATTATAAGCAAACTCAATAAGGGGTAACTGTTCTTCCAACTGCCCCCGAAGTTTAGCACTCACGCCCATAGCATATCCTCAAGCGTCTGAATTGTACGTTCTGTCTACCCATCTGTCTGAGGGTGGAATGCTACACTCAAATTAACTTGTGTCCCCAAACCTTTCTGAAATGATTTCCAGAATCTAGCTATAAATTATGCTCCTCTATCCGAAATAATAGATACTAGGACATCATGTAATCTGACTACTTCTCTAATGTACAACTTGGCATAGTCCTCGGCTGAGAAAGTGGTCCTAACTGGCAAAACATGCGCTGACTTTGTTAACCTATCAACAATCACTCAAACGGAGTCAAATTTACGCCTGGTACAGGGTAGTCCTATCATGAAATCCATATTAATTGACTCCCATTTCCACATAGGTATAGCTATCTCCTGAGTTAGGCCGCCGGGTTTCTGATGCTTAGCTTTTACCTGTTGACAATTAGGACACTGTGCTACAAAGTCAGCTATACCTTTCTTCATTCCAGGCCACCAATATATCTTTTTTATGTCATGGTACATCTTCGTTGAACCTGTGTGAAAAGAATAGCGAGAATAGTGTACCTATGCAATAATCTGCTGGCGGAGTCTTGCTACATCCGGGACGCAGAGGCGACCTCTGTACCTCAAAACTCCATCCCTAGCTACCTCAAAAGCTGATACTTCACCCTGCTGAACTCTATCTCTGAGTTGTGCTAAATAAGAATCTTCATATTGTCTCTCCTTTACCTCTACTACCAGGGACGACACTTTTGTATTCTGAATTATGGCTCCGATATCCCCTGTATCAACCACTCAAACTGCTAAAATGGCTAGCCGGTGCAATTCTCAGGCCATTTCCCATTGTTCCAGCCTCAGGTATGCCAAACTACCCATAGATCAGCGGCTAAGAGCATCCGCCACAATATTAGCTTTCCCTGGGTGAAATAAGATGTTCACATCATAACCCTTCAACAATTCTAACCAACGGCGTTGTCGCAAATTCAGCTCTTTCTGTGAGAAAATGTACTAAAGACTCTTATGGTTAGTAAAAATATCCACATGTACCCCATACAAGTAATGCCTCCACATCTTTAAGGTGTGTATTACTGCAGCTAACTCTATATCATGAGTGGGATAGTTCTTTTCGTGTTTCCTCGACTGCCTCGAAGAATAAGCAATTACCTTACCATGTTGCATCAGAACACATCCTAACCCAACACCTGAAGCATCATAATACACGGCATAACCCTCTGAACCTTTCGGCAAAGCTAACACTGGTGCTGAGGTCAATCTGTTTTTCATTTCCTGGAAACTCTACTCGCAGGCTTTAGTCCATTGAAACTTGGCTGCTTTTTGAGTCAATTTAGTCAACGGTGCTGACAGAGTAGAAAACCCTTCCATGAACCTTCTATAATATCCGGCTAACCCCAATAAACTGCGAACCTCTGTTGGAGTCATTGGCCTAGGCCATGTTTTCACTACATCAATTTTCTGAGAATCGACCTAAATACCAGTCCCTAATACAACGTGGCCCAAGAAACCTAAAAAATTCAACCTTAACTCAGATTTGGAAAACTTTTCATATAACTGGTGTTCTCTGAGTATCTGGAGTACAATGATCTCTATGTTCCGCTTTTGAGCAGGAGTAGACTAGAATATCATTGATAGACACTATTAGAAAAAAAATCCAATTACGGCCTGAAGATACTATTCATTAAGTCTATGAAAACTGCTGGTGCGTTTGTCAACCCAAAGGACATAACCAAGAACTCAAAATGGCCATACCTGGTCCTGAAAGCTGTCTTCAGGATGGCTTTTTCCCTAACTCGAACCTGGCGGTACCCGGATCTCAAGTCAATTTTAGAAAAACATTTTGCCCCCTGTAGCTAATCAAATAAATCATCTATTCTCAGAAGGAGATATTTATTCTTAACAATAACCTTATTCAGTTGCCGATAATATATGCATATACGTAGGGAACCATCCTTCTTCCTCACAAATAGGACTGGTGCACCCTATGGTGACATACTAGGTCTGATGAAGCCTTTATCCAACAAATCTTTTCAAATGTTCTTTTAATTCAGCAGGGGCCATTCGATATGGGGGAATAGATATAGTCTGAGTATCTGGTAGCAAATCTATAGAGAAGTCTATTTCCCGCTCCGGGGGAATACCGGTAAGTTCATCTGGAAATACATCGGGGAACTCATTAACAATTGGGATAGACTGGAGAGTCGGGGATTCTGGTTGCACATCCCAAACCTTGATAATATGGTAGATACAACCCTTTGCTATTAACCTTTTTTCCCGAAGATAGGATATAAACTTAACTTTCGACATACCCCTATTACCTCTCCACTCTCGCACAACCTCCCCCGAAAAATGAAATCGGAAAATTCTGGTCCAACACTCTGTAGTAGCATAGCATGGTGCCAACCAGTCCATACCCATAATCACATCAAAATCAATCATTTCTAATTCTACTAAATCTGTTTAGGTTTGACAACCAACAACCTCTACTGTACAACCTCGATAAGTTCTTCTACCAATAATAGAGTTAACAATAGGGGTAGACACTAAAAAGGGTTTCTAAAGCAATTCTGGTGCTATATCAAACTTTTGGGCTACTAATGGAGTAATATACGACAAAGTGGAGCCTGGATCTATCAAAGCATAAACTAAGTGAGAACAGACATCTAATATACTTGTCACAACATCTAGCGACGACTCTTATTTCGGTCGCCCTGGCAATGCATATATGCGATCCTAACCGCTGCCTGAACCACATGCCCCTGATCTACCTCGTCCTCTGCCAGCTGAAGCCTCAGCCTACGCCCTACAAAAGGTGCGAGGGCATATGAACCTGTTGAAGATCTACTCTACTGGTCCTGACCACCCTGGCATCTAGTCGGGCAGTCTCTCATCATGTGTCCCTCCTGCCCATAGGTATAACAGGTGGTGGAACCATATCTTCACCTCCCCAGATGCTGTTTATGACAAGTACTACATCGGGGTATCGCTAACTCTGTCTGATCTGGCCCACTCTACTGCTGTGAGCCTGGCACTCGCGAACTTTTGCGGGGGCCTAACTGCCTCTGACGATCTGACCTACTATCCTATTGCAGTTGAAGTGGGGGCCTGGGTGGTGTACCTAAAAAACGGGGCCTGGGACCGCCCTGGAAATCTGCGGATCTAGCCCTCCGACATTGTTCCTGTCCTAACCTTTCCATAGCATACTGGTGTTGTCTGAGCTCCTCTATATTCTGAGCAAAGGACTTGATTTGTGAAATATCCATACCCTCCCGCAATGTGGCTGTAATACAAGATTTTACATATTTTGCCGCGAGCCCCATGATAAATCGGTGCACCCTGGCTGGCATGTTGTCAACAAATGAGGGTGCATACCTGGATAAGGAGTCAAACCTCAACGCACAATCTCTGACACTCGTTCGACCCTGCTCTAGATGCAAAAACTGCTCTACTCTGGCCCGCCGAAGCTCCCGAGGAAAATAATGATTGTATGAAAGCTTCAGAAAAGATAGGCCACATAGGTGGAGGTTCATTTCTGCCTCGGGATCTCTCCCAACTCTCGTACCACAAAACTGCTACATCTCGCAATCTAATTACTGCTAGCTCAACTAATTCTGGATGAGGCATGCATGACCCTAAATATTCTCTGCAACTGATCTATAAAATTCTCTGGGTCCTCTCTGCAATCTGTCCCCGTAAACTGCGGGGGACACAAGGCAGGAACTCACGAACTCTAGAACTACCGGGCCCCTCAGCGGGCTCAACGGCAGCCAGTATTACTGGCTAAGGCTGACGCTGGGCAGCCATCATCTGTACCAACATATAAAATGCACCCCTGAGCTCCTGATCTGATCATAGGAAGAGCTGGGGGTGGTACTGGTATATCTGCCGCCCTTGCGGGCTTTGAATGTGGTGGCGAATGCTGGGGAGATCAAGGTGGTGTCCCCTTGTCGCCCTCAGATCAAGCTGATTCTACTTGGTGCCCGTACTGGTGCCTTTCCTGCTGCCACATCCAACTCTCTACCAATCACGGTCTGCTGTGTGTCTGACATTTCTCTGTAAATAAATAGGATAACATAAGCTCAGGAAGTCACCCTATATAGCACAACTCTATAACACGACTTGAGGAGCAAAAGAGTAACCACACTATTATGCCTTGCAGACTCCTGCCTATGGAATGTGGTGCACAACACACCCATAGACAAGACTCTACTGGGCACGGCTTGCAGACTCCCTGGTATACAACCTGGCTCTGGTACTAAGTTTTTCACGCCCCACCTTGGGAGGCATGGCTGGCACCTAGTGCCACACTGGGTCTGAACTAGCCTGACTGGACTGGTGCACTATTGGTGCACATTGACACTCAATTCAAGAAACCGACGAGCTATATCTCGACTGTAAATACAGCCCCTGGCTGACAAGGCCACCTATAAAAGAAGACAGCTAACCACAACATCATAATAATAGGGAACCTATGCAGGCCGACAAGACCACCATGTTGTCTAGTTATGACTGAAATGTAAATCAAGCACTAAACTACGCTATGGCCGACAAGGACGCTAACTAGCAGCTAAAAAAGGCCCCACATGGCCATCGCAGGAAATAAACCATACACAGGTGTTCGGCTGTCTGGATGACTACACGCAAGTGCACGTGGTCGAACAAGTAGTACGTGGCTCAAGTAAGCCAAGTATCGATCCCACAGGGACTGGACTACGNGCTGCTAAATACCTCGGTACCTGAGGTTAATTTGGATTTGGACTACGTTTGACAGCGTAATCGAACGATAATTTATATTACTCTTCGTCTTCTCTCTGCTCTCTCGCACGTTCTGGAAATTATCAAATGTTTTTTATCAATTAAAACTGAAGTGGGGCTTATAGACTTGGGCCTAGACAGGCCCAACGTGTCACGGAGCCAATGCGGTGGCCCCGCCTCCGTGACACGCTACCATCGCGGAGGGGCTCTGCCCCGCCTCCTTCCGCGATGGTTCGATAGGTTTCTCGTCCAATCTTTTCCCGGGCCTTTTCCTAGCATGTATGGCTTTCGAATACGCTTAACCAACACGCGAATAGGCCATCTATGTGCCGGAAATCTTACGGGGTGTAACAATAGGAATAGCTGGGGGTGGTACTAGTATATCTGTCATCCTAGCGAGCTCTGAATATGGTGGTGGATGCTGGGGAGATCGAGGTGGTGTCCCCCTGTCGCCCTCAGATTGGGCTGTCTCTGCCTGGGGTCCCCTACAAGTTCCCTCTCCTGCTGCCCCATCCAGCTCTCAACCAGTCGTGATCTGCCATGTATCTGACATTTCTCTGTAAATAAATAGGATAACATAAGCTCAAGAAGTCACCCTATACAGCACAACTCTATAGCACGACTGGAGAAGAAAAAGAGTAACCACACTATTATGCCTTGCAGCCTCTTGCCAATGGAATGTGGTGCACAACACACCCATAGACAAGACTCTACTTGGCACGGCTTGCAGACTCTTTGGGATACAACCTGCTCTGATACCATGTTTGTCACGCCCCACCCTGGGAGGCATGACCGACACCTAGTGCCACACTGAGTCTAAACTAGTCTAACTGGACTGGTGCACTACTGGTGCACATTGACACTCAATTCAACAAACCAGCAAGCTATATCTCGGTTGTAAATACAACCCCTGGCCGACAAGGCCACTTGTAAAAGAGGATAGCTAACTGTCATGCCCAACCTTGAGTGGCATGACGGGCACCTAGTGCCGCATTGGGACTGAACTAGTCTAACTGGACTGGTGCACTACTAGTGCACATTGACACTCAATTCAAGAAACCAACGAGCTATATCTCGGTTGTAAATACAAGCCCTGGCCGACAAGACCACCTGTAAAGGAAGACAGCTAACCAGAACAACACAATAACAGGGATCCTATGCGGGCCGACAAGACCACCATGTTGTCTAGTTATAAAAAAAACGTAAATAAGGCGCTAAACTACGCTATGGCCGACAAGGCCGCTATCTAACAGCTAAACAAGGCTCCACACATCCATCACTGGAAATAAAGCACACATGGGCCCCACACGGACAATAGAAAACTAACCACAGGGAATATACAACAGCCTGCAAGCCTCTAGGAATGGTATAATGGCCAGGACAGGGCCCCAACCTACCCCAAAGCGATATATCAAAAGTAAACCTCGTCTAACTTTCAACTTCAGAGGGAAGGAGCTGAATAAACTGCTGACCTCAGCTGAAGGCTAGGAATGTGCTGAACCATGCCTATCTTCACCTGCAAGCAAGTAATGCAGCGCCTGGAGTGGGCGTCAGTACAATATGTACCGAATATGTAAGGCAGAAAGACAATAACTGACTGAAAGTGAGTAAAACTGTAGTAATCAAAGAAGAGACTAAGAGTTTAACCTGAATATCCTCCCCGTCTGAAATATTTAAACAACAAGTTTACCTATATGCAAACAAGAACCTAACTGGGCCCCAATAAGCCAAGAAGGTACAAACAACACAGAAAAACCTACCTAGGCCCCCATAAGCCTCGGCGGGTACAAACAAGGTATACTTCTATTGCTTGGCTTCTAAATCTAAAAGCAAACTATAACTCTAGGTTACTCATTCTCTAAATACACGTTTGAGCCTAATAGGCTGCGGTGGTTGTATCTATGTTAGAACTGTCTGGTTGTGTAGCTGGACCCCGGTCCTTGGCCTGACTATGGGTCGTAATGCAACTACTATGACTGGGCCCCGAGTCTTGGCTAGACTATGGGCCATAATGTAAGCTCTAAAACTGGATACGGTCCTCACGGCCTTACTCTGGTCCCTTGGACATCATACTGCTTTTGTGAATATAACTCTATAGGCAACAACATTCAAACCCAAAATACGATACACAACAAGCGAACTGACTAGGGTTAATTTTGATAGGAGTTACTAATCATCGCTACTAACTCAATTAATTCATAATAGCTAACCCCAATAGGTGTACTCGGTAATACTGCAGGCATATGTGTCGTACTAACTTTACGACGAACATAACTTGCCGAAAGACTAGCCTTACATACCTCAAGTGTCGACTCTCTGTTTAACTGGCGAGTTTCATATTGTATTCAACCGCTCTTCTCAATTGTAATCATATTACTGGGAGAATGAAACTAGTTTTAGTACTAAATTCAGTAAAAACAATAACTTTATATATAAATATTAACTATATTTCAACTTAGCGGAACATGGTCGAAAACGCGTAGTTTCTCAAAAGTCCAAAAGGGAGAAATAATTACTTGAAGCCTGTGATCATATAGAAATTAGTTTGGATCAATTACGATAACTTTAGCTCGATGGGGTTACAATTTTCCGGGTGAATTTCGCAAAAATAACTTCGTAGCAATGCTCCATGCAGCCTTAAACTTCGATACCCGAAGTTAATTTGAAATTGGATGGCGTTTCATAGCATAAATGGATGAAAATTATGTGAGAACTACGTTTTCCCTCTTCTCTGGATGTTTTTAGATTAGAGAAATGATCACAAAGAGAACCAAGGGTCCTTATATACATCTAAGGGCGGTGGCAAGGGGTGTGCCTCGCGCCTCTCATTGAGGCTGCCCCTTGGCGCGCGGTGCCTCTCATTGAGGCAGCAGGCCTGGCGCCCTGCGCCTCTCAAAGAGCCAGCAGGCCTGGCACCCCACACTGGCCAGTGCACTGCTAGCTGGCGCGTTGCGCTGGCCCTGCGGGCACGGGTCCCATCCGACCGCACTTCCAAAGCTTTTCCACACACGTGAAGCTCTTCTTACACGTCACCAATCAACGTGTACGCTTGCTAATAGTTAATGTTTATGGGGTGTAACATCCTCCCCCCCTTAGGAACATTCATCCTTGAATGTCTAATTTAACTCACGGAAGTTTAACTTTCCTAACTATCATTCTGGAAAAAAAAATTGACAGAGTCTCCACTGTAACATGGACTATCTGAAAATCCTGAAACGCAGAAAAGTCCAATACAGATATATCACGCGATATTATAACAACTCTTTTAAAACAAAAAGGCAGTCGACTGTATAGTCTAAGTAACATGAATCATAAAACAACAACCGAGTCAACGACTTCACTTAACTGCATAACTTTGTCTAATTCTGGAACAACTGAGGATATTCGTATCTCATGTCGTCCTCAGCTTCCCAGGTCATCTCTTCTCTATTTCTGTCTCTCTATAATACCTTAACAGATGCGACATCTTTGGTTCTCAACCTACGAACCTGTCGGTCCAATATGGCTACTGGACCCTCGTCATAGGCTAACTTCTCAGTAATCTGGACATCCTCAACTGGCATGACGTGGGTCGAATCCCTTATACACTTTCGCAGCATCGATACATGAAAGACCAGGTTAACAGATTCCAACTCTGAAGGCAAATCTAACTCGTATGCCACCTGGCCTATTCTTCGGAGGATCTGATATGGCCCAATAAATCTTGGGCTAAGCTTACCTTTCTTGACAAATCTCATTACGCCCTTCATTGGCGATACCTTGAGGAATACCCAATCGCCAACATTAAACTCTAAGTCTCTATAACGGACATCAGAATAGGACTTTTGACGACTCTGGGCTGTCAACAAGCATTCTCTGATGAGTTTTACCTTCTCCTCTGATTGGTGGATCATGTCTGGACCAATTAGTTTTACCTTCTCCACAGGCATGATGTGTTTCTAGATGAGTTACCTGGTATTCCCCTAGAAAGGGAAATAGATTTTGCTATTGATTTGTTACCAGGCACTCAGCCTATATCAATTCCTCCCTATCGTATGGCT